>JAJHZJ010000300.1:600000-802500 GCA_023548195.1 Bettongia penicillata ogilbyi
AGTAAACAAATAAACAAAATATGCTATTCAAAATAAGTAAACAAAGAAGCTCCACTGAGTTTCTTCCACTAACTAAAAGGATTAACAGAGCTTAGGGAAGCAAATATTCTTCAGTAACAAAGGAGATTCTTGGACACTCTTCTAAACCACCTGCATTTAAAAGGTATGGTGTAAAAATCAACACTTTTCATAGCACTAGAAATTGATGAAGTTTTTGTTTTTTTAAGTACTCGAAATCCCCAACTTGATTAGAATTTAAGGCTTATTTTTTCCTAAAGAAATCATGTTTAAAATGAAAATTCGAAATCTAGCAAGATTGGAGAAATCTGGCAATTAAGGCTTTCTACTGCCAGTTCCTCTAAAAGGATTTAATCAAATGATATATACTTTCTTGCCCACCCATGAAACTACAGTATGCTTTCAGCACTCATTTTGCACTCCTTAAATTTCCCTTTATCTGTTTTTCAAAGTTTGCAGTTCCTTCATAAAGGAAAAGGCTTTCAGTTCAGAGTTAGAGATAAAATAGGTAAAATGCAAATGTAAAACTGAGGTTAACATTTCAGTTAATGACTTTCAGCTGAAAATACAATAAGCCAAAAAGTCCTGGAGATGGAGTCAGAATAACTGTGTTCCAATCATGATTCTGTTCCTTACCACTTGCGAGACCTTAAACAAGTCACCATCCCTCTCTAGCCCTCAGTTTCTTCATTTGTAAGATGAGGGGAGTGGACTAGATGATCTCTCAAGGCCCTTCTAGGTTTAAATCTATATTACTATGATTGATTTTCACTTCTTTATCTGGTATGATAGGGGCAAAGGAGTGAAAATACATCCAGGCACGAAGCATAAATCTTACCCCAAAATGGCTTATTTCTAAGAATAACATTTGATGTTTGAATAAAACACTGTCATTAAAGTCTGTAATGAAAGGATACAATTCAAATTGAATTTTTGACATATAGTAGGATGGGAGATCTGACAATGACATCACCTGCATGAACTCTAAAACAGGGCCATAATAATGAAAAACCTAAAAAAAAAAAAGACACTACAATTAATTTTTAAGTTGTAAGAATTTTATTCAAGCAAAACACTATAGAATTGTGATTTTATATCTTAAAGATATTTATCATCAAGACTTTCTAATCTGTTTTCATGAAAACTATGAGGCATATTACATGCTATGTTGGGCAGCAGAAAAGGTAAATTTCAATTTCCACACTTTACAACAATAGCAAACTAATGATGATATTTTCATTCTGAAAGTTCTCCAAGCCTTTAAAAGCTCTGACAATGTTGCATGAGAATACAAAATTTAAAATAACATAGAAGTATATTTTAAAATCTGCCAATACAGAAAAGTATTGACATATATTACAGCCCAATAAAACAGCATAAGTAGATTCAATGAACTTAAATTTTTGGCATCAAAAAAGATTAAATTCACAGTAATTCATGATTGTTAAAACTGTATTGGAGACATTTAATGAATGTATTTACTTTGAAATCATGTAACAGGACAAAAATCCCAGTAACTGCTTCAAAAACAGCAACAAGAAACTCTTGATTCAGATATTTTAACAGAATATAAATGGAACCATTATCTCCACTATTTACATAAAGACACAATGGTACAATGGACAGTGATCTGCCTGGAATCAGCAACACCAAAATTCATGCCCCCTTTCTGATAATAAACTGTATGACTGACAAGCCATCTGACTCCTCTGTGCCTTAGGTAACCCTCTAGAGCTCATTTACAAAATCCTAAGAGAGGAAGGGTTGTGATATTTCACTGAGGAAAGCAGAGATCCATATGTATATTTGTGTATGTACATGTACATATACATATATATACACACACATATATATGTATATATTCATTTATCTACAGTGAAGTCTTTTTTAAGTTCTCATCTTGCTCTTTCATTGAGGTTAAGACTTGAGGCCATAAGCCTGATTAAAGAGTAGTATACATTATCATCACCTGCAAATTTTCATCTCCATGTGGAATTAACAGAATGCTATACAAGCAGAGAGGCAGTCTCTGTTGTAATAAAGAAGATAACTGAAGAACACAGTTTGGGCTTCACTGGTAATTTAGATACAGTATGACTGAAACAGGGTGTGTTATTTTTATGCAAATGTTATCTGAAATGAAGGCACATTCACAGTTTGTTACAAAAAACTGTAACACAGAAGGAAAGTTAATTGTTCACTGAAACAAATCAGAATTGTATTTTGTAGGCCTATACAGGGCAGATCTTACAGCTGTCTGGGGAAAATGAAAAGTGACTTGACCTGAGTGTGAACACAAGAAGAATGTATTAGAAGAAGGGACTAAACTAACATTTTCCAGAACCCAAACTTTATACTCTACCCACCTACTCACACTCATACATGCAGGTACACAACACACAAAAAACACACAAAAACACAGTAGACACACATATGGAACATTATATATCATCTTTTTAAAGGCATGCTGAATTTTTAAAATGGAAATTTTCTGGTTTACTATTTCAACTATGAAGAAACAATATAATTTAATTATGTAGTTTTTAAGCCATCAATACCAAAAACAACTAATTTTCAGGACATATATTAAAAATGGTGACAATAACTTCAAACAAATTTAACAAGAAAAGACAGCAGTCAACTACTATCTAGCTGAAAGAAGATCACACACATGACTCACCTCTGGCAATATATTCCTATCCTTTGATTTTACTGTCTCCTTGGCAGAGGCAGACATATTTAAATAAGATGTGTTATAAATTTTTGGTGAAACTCCTCTTAGACTAAATTCTGGAAACTTAACTTCAGATCCAAACTAAAAAAGAAAAAAACAAACACTCAGGACTCACTTATGGATGTTATAAATTAGGTTATCAAAGGTAAAGATTCAGATGTGTCTTATATACAATAGACATTTAATGTTAAATTGAATTGTTAGAATGTGTAAGTACAAGATGTGTGAAATTTACAGTTACATGTAAATGTAGTTTTATAATTCTATAGTCAATTCTAAATATTTAATTAAGCACTACATGCAAAGCATTTTTACAAAGTAAAATGAATCTTTGGAACATATTTTATAAAGTTAGGTATTCTTAAGTGGTTTACTATAATATATGCAAACTGACTAAAAAGATGCTCCTACCATATTATCTGCAAAGAAGCAGGTTCAGATGATAAGAAATGTAATTTCAGGTCACTAATTTTTCCTGTTAATCCATACAGATCAGCTAGAGGACAACATATTCCTTAGGCTAAGGGCAAGTCAGTCCTTCTAGAGAAGCCAGGAGGGGATGGAGCGCAGAAGATTTGAGGAAAGAAGCGTGACACAGCTACTATGAAGAGTGGTAAGAGGCCAAGTCCTCTACAAGTTCCCTTGTCTTCTCTAGCAGACTGCAACCTTAATCATTCCATCTATCCCTCACATCTGACTTCAAACATGATCAAGTCTGCATCCTTAAAAAAAACCTTCACTAGATTCTGTCAAACCTCGTTATATTGCCCTATACCTTTTTCTTGCCTTTTTTAACCCAATGCCTAGAAAATCTGACAATACTAGATTTCATTAGATAAATTCACTCAAAGGGATTATTATGAAGTATTGTAACGTAAAAATATTGCTGAAAAAATAATAGCAGTCTATTTCTGAAAAATTAAAGAAACAGAATGGTCTTCTGTCATAACACTATCTGAGAATGAAGCTGAATGCTATACAATTATGTTGGCATAATTAAGTTAAGTCTGGTTCTGAAAAAAGAAATGAGAAGACGTGATTCCTCCCCTTTTTTGCAGAGGTCGGGGACTAACTCTAAGTGTGGAACACAGACTATATGAAGATTCAATTGATGTATTGTCAGGTTTACTGAACCACTCTTTTTGTTCCTTTTTAAGATTTTTGCTCCAAGAATGGTTCATTGGTTGTGGGAACAGAAAGCAGAAATATAGAAACGAAGATGATAGAAAAAGAAAGAGATATGTGTAAAAAAGTATTTTTAAACCAACTACCTTTGAAGAGCCACATCAAATAGTATTATTATAGGTAACATAGGTTAACAAGGTTCTCTTGGTATTTCAAATAATACAACACTTTGGATAGGCTCTAAGGTGGATTTACTTTATATAACAACCTGTTTTAATGAGTTAAGAATATAAGAAAACTCCAATATACAATGAACATTTTAATAAAGTTGAATTTTGGGAACACAGATAAGAATCACATAGGATAAGGAGTAGATACATTGAAATTTGTACCTTTGGAAGGGGTGCCAAAATAATGAGGTCACATCCATTAAAATGATTGTATAAAAATAAATGCAATAAAAGTGAAAATCTAGAATCAAAAATTCAGACAACTGCCATATTTACCTTTCTTTCCCATATCTGAATCTTCCCCCTCCATAATTCTTTGGAATCAATTACATTTTTTATATCATCCAAGCCCACAATATCAGCAGAAAGATATGCTGCCATTTTCTGGCAACTTCTGTAAGAATAAAGAAAATTAGTGCACCTGAACATGTTTCTCCTGGGATTTCAATATTGAGAAAAGAGGCAGACTCTAAAAATCAGAATCACAAAGAAAAACAAGCTCTTCAAATATCATTCAACCACAGAACCCCCATAGCAACACACACAATCAGGACTAGTCCACTCAAAAAACCCTCACTTGCACATTCCATCTCCTCAAGAAATATAGCTCCTAAAACTCCCACTAGGAAAAGAACATCTATACTCCTTGGTTCCACTTCCTCATCACTCACTCCCTCTTCTCTTCAATTAAATTAAATTAAACTATTCCCAGTTCCTGCAACCAATCATGTGAAGGCCTTTGACCATCCCAGTTGCTCTCTTCTGAATATTCTCTAGTTTACCAATGTCACTTCAAAAATGTGACATCCAGAATTGAACACAAAAGCCCCCAAACAATTTGATCAAAGCAGTCTACAATAGTACTATAACTTCCCTTATCTTTGCCAGGAAGCCTTTCATAATGCCGTCCGAAGTCCCGTTAGCTTTTTGGTTGCAACATTATACAGTTGCAATTAACTCAATTTGTAGTACACTAAAACTGCCTTATCTTTTTTTCAAATGAACAACTGTCTCACTAACAATCTCATCATGTACTTCACTAATAATCTCATCATGTACTTACAAAGTTAATTTTCTGAACCCAAATGCAAAACTTTACATTTATCCTCATTAAATTTTATCCAATTAGATTTAGCTTGATATTTTGGTCTATTGAGATACTTTGGGATTCTTTTATCCTTTACATTAGCAATCCCTTCTAGCTTTGTGATAGTAACAAATCTGATCTATACCTTCAACTAGCTTACTGATAAAAAGCAATTCATTAATGACTATTTTGGGTTGGGTCATTTAACCAGTTCTAAATACCCCTCACCAAACTATCACTTAGACTACATCTCTCCATATTATGCACAAGAACAATATAAGAGACTTTGTCAATTATAATAATAATTATAATAACAACAGTAACAAAACCTCACATTTACAGTGCTTTAAGGTTTGCAAAGTGCTGTATCTAATTTCATCCTCATCTCAGGAAACAGGTGTTCAAACCTATGTAAACTGTATCTGTAGTATTCCTGGAAGTTTTCTGAAAATTATAGTCTTAAAAAGTGACAGGCATACTAAGATAAAGTGACTTATCGATGGCTAGTATAAGAGGAAAAACTTGTTATCATTTTAAAACAATCAAATTTTCAAAACTGTTTAAACAGAACTTACCCCTTACAATTATTTGCAGCTATAGTAATTTTTGCTGAATGCCACTCCCTCAAGTGTTTCAATGCACCAATAACAGGTAAACAGTCTTTCAATTTCGAAGAATCTTGTTCAAAGGGTTGTAGTATTATATCTATCATTGCTCTACCTAGGAAGAAAAAGTATTTTGAAACATTAAAACTTTAACTAAAACAGCACCCTAACAATTTTATGTTGTTGGTTACAAAAACTCAGTTTTTAATGGTTTAAAATAATAAACTTAAGGATAAGTCACTTTAGCTTAGTATACCTGTCACTTTTTAAGACTATAATTTTCAGAAAACTTCCTGATCTACATTGTTGGAGGAAGTATCCATACATCCTTAATCTTGAAAACTAAGGTTTCAGAAACGTAAGACAAAAGAAGTACCTTAATTTGCTTCCTAGCCTACGTCAAAAACATCTGACTATTGCTGTATTAAGAACAAATCTGTGCAGATCTTTTTATTTTCCTTTTGTTCTTATTGCCAAAATCAAAAAGGATCTCAAATCATTATAAAAGCTTAACATTATAATTCCATATTTCAATCTAGACTACACACACACCACAGACTGTAGCCAAAAAAAGAGGGCAAAATTGAACAAGTGAAGACAGTTTACTGAGACCAGAAAAAAAAATTGAATAGTCTACTGAGAAAAATTCATAACTTGCCAAGATCATAGTTTCAATTTTACTATTTACAAACTTGCTAACTAAAGTTAATTAACTGAACTTAAATGAATCTATTATTTCACATATTTTGTCAAGATAATTGTAAAATATCTATGTCCGCATAGATCCCAATTTCTTAAACAACTAAAATTTGGTAAAGAACTTCCAAAATAGCACTGCCATTTAGTGTTTTCCAACTTATGTTCACTTTTATGGATGCCAGGTACTATCAATTAATTGTAATAAATCAGAAGGCATAATTCAGAGAAGAATGTATTAGCATTACTCTACAGTAACTGCCCCACTTAAATGGAAAAAAGAGATAAAAATAGGTACCCAGTACTCAACATTCTTTTATGTCTAATCTCAGTTTTATCTAGTTACATGAAAAGAATTCACACTTTTTAATTGACAAATTTTGTCAACTGGTGGTACAAGTTTTATACAATGTAGTTACTGTGAGGTCAAAACCCATTATCAAAGCTAAAGGCAGCTCATCAGCACCTCAGGATGAAGTTTGAATTTAACAACTACTCACTGAAATTATAAAGCTCAATTGCAATTCACTAGAACTCAGACATCAAAAATGGAAAATTACCAGGAGCAGGGAGTTTGTCCGACAACTGATGCAGATTTTCTGCAGCTTCTTCAAAGAGACTAAAATTAAAAGGGCAATGGTTATCAATCATAGATGATTAAGTAGTATAGCCCTATCCGAAAAATACAATAACCTCCTAAGATTCATTTTAATATTTACTCTTTTATTTAAATTTTGCTTATAATGAACGCTTTAAACAGATGAAGATATCTTAAACCATCTGTTATGAAATCATTATTTATTGAATTTGACTTGATCAAGACTAGTTTTCTTTTAATCAATTAACAGGCTCCCTCTAATGGAGGTGATTATACATGTCTTTATTTTTACTGTTATGTATTCTCTGTATTTCTACTAACAGA
Source organism: Bettongia penicillata ogilbyi (assembly GCA_023548195.1). Taxonomy (NCBI): domain Eukaryota; kingdom Metazoa; phylum Chordata; class Mammalia; order Diprotodontia; family Potoroidae; genus Bettongia; species Bettongia penicillata. Next base: position 607,418 of record JAJHZJ010000300.1, read on the forward strand.
AGAGGAAGAAAAAGAAAACATCAAACAAAACAACCTCAAACTTACTACAGACACATTAAAGAACAGGTCATTTTTAAAATTTATACTTTTATAAAAGTGAACATGTTCATCTAATCGGAATAACATGAAATGTTAACAGAAGCAAAAACTCTGTATGATGCTATATGATTATTCACTACTCAGAACCACTGAAAGGGAAATTATTAGTTGGGCTTATTACATGGGTAAAATCAGATATTCTATAATACTTCTCAATATTTACTAATGAAAGAATAATCAAAGCAAATATATATTTCAAGTTCAAGGCAAAACAATTAAGAATGAGGTTTTGTTTCACATACCAGTCACTACAAAAGTTGTCAGGAGCTGACCTAAAAACAATATAGAATAAAGCTCAAGAAATCTCAGGTGTCAAGTCACTGTGGTACCTAATGAGGTAACAGTAGCACCTAATACTTCTGGCATTATCTATATAAGTGTGAATAACATTATATATAAACATATATATATATATATATATATAAAACTATATATATGCATAAACTATTCTTTAATTTGAAATGCAATTTAAAGCTGTGGAAAACATATTCAGTGTGAGAAGAAGTGGTAGAGTAGACCCACTTTGAGGGAGTAGGTGTAGGAAGGGGTCCTCATTGGCTGTCATTGCACACCGAGCATGAACTTCCTTCTCTAGAAGAATTCAAGAACAGGGGAGGAGGGCCAGAAGTCACCAAGGCTTCCATGATAATATATCCAGGCCAGATGTGTCCAATAACATCTTCAGGCCTTTCCAAAAGATTCTTCAAAGCTTTTATACATGGACACTACCATTTTGGTGTCTAATAAAAGGTGAATACTAATGCCCAACAGAATCAGGTGGTATGATTTATTTTTAATCTTGTAAGTTAAAAAAAATGTATCTTGCTCTGCAATTCACTGAGGCATCTCACAGAAAATTTGTCCAGTTTAAGTGTCATGTCCATTATAATCACTTAAATTTGTACCAAGTCTATTCAGAGGATCATACATTAAGAGCTGAAAGTAATCTTAGGAGTTACTCATCTATTCCTAACTTTACTTTACAAATAAGGACATTTGCCCATGCCACCAAAGTTGTAGTATCTCACTGTTAAATTATTCTCTGACTTTGTACTCCAATATTTTTAACAGCATGCACACATACTCAGTCAGGGACAATGATTCCCTGCTATTACTATCTTCTTCCTCCAAACAATGAACAGCATTCAGACATTCTTCAATATCTGTTTCGAGAGTGTCCTCACTTTCCTCCTTTTGTGTATCAAAATGTATTTCTTCCCAATCAGAGCTACAAAACTAAAAAAAAAAAGCTTACATCAATAAATGCAACACCAACTGAGCAAATTCAAAGACAACTGAAGTATGTTTTCCATTTGAATTACCTGATAAAATCCACATATTGCTTGAACTGCAAAGAACCATTTCCTGGGACCTGGAACACCAACCATCGAACAGGCTAAAAAAGAAAACATTCATTTATAACAACATTATGTCTTTATAATTTACAACAAACTTAAGTCAACAAATGTGAAGTGCCTATTATAAATTAAGTGAGTCAGTCAATAAGTACTTACTAAGTACCTAGTGTATATGGGCCAAGCATTGTGCAAAAACTGGAGATTAAAAAAAAAAACAAGTAAAAGATAGTCCCTGCCATCAAGCAGTTCACAATCTAATGGAAGACATATCAAGCAAACAGCTACATACAAATAAGCTATATAAAGGATAAATAGGAGATAATCTACTAAGGGAAAGAAGTGTAATTAGGAAGAGCTGAGAAAGGCTTTCTATAGAAGAATTTGTTAAGACTTAAAGGAAACCAGGGAGGTCAGCAGTCTAAGCGAAGGAGAAAAGAGCATTCTAGGCCTGGGGGACAGCCAGAGAGAATGCCTAGAGCTGACATGGAAAGTCTTGTTCATGGAACAGTAAGAAGTCAGTATCACTAGGTCAAAGGGTACAAAAAGGAGGTATGAAGTCTATGAAGACTGGAAAGGTAAGGGGTTATGAATTGATCCTACAGGTGATAAGAGAGCCATTAAAATTTACTGAAGAGGAATGAGGGGTAGAGAAGGATGACATGGTTGGATTTGAGGGGCTGACTGGAAAATGGTTTGGAGTGAGGAGAGACAAAACAGGTAGACCCACCAATAGCTACTGCCGTAAACCAGGCATGAGGTGATGAAGGCCTACAACACAATGGTGACAGGAAATTAAAATAATAAAGAATTCTGTGAAACAATGTTAGCTGTGATCTTGAACAAGTCACTTTCCCTCTTAGTGCCTCAGTTTCTTCATTTCTATAATGATGTAGTTGGATAATCTCTAAAGTCCTTCCAGCTCAAAAATTCTATGCTTCTAACAAATAGTTTCAGATGAAGCTGGGAAGGTAGGTTACAGCTCTAACTATAAGAAAAGGGAATCAAAAATTTATACAACCTCATTAATTAGACCTTTAAAATATCACAGTATGAAACTATAAGTTTCTTTTTTTAAAAAAGGCAAAACCAAATTTATTCATTCACCATGTGTATTTGTTTCAGATGATCACAATGCACTAACTTGGAACTGGTAGTTAGGTGGTAATGTGGGGATTTAAATTGTCCAACCTACAATAAAAGAGCCTGAGGCAGAACTCTGAGTCAATAGCACTTTATTAAAAGGTCCACAGTCCCCTCAAATGAAGAGGACCTCAATCCACTAGCAATCTGAAATGCTCCCTCTAGGGCCTTATTTTTTCTAAGTTTTGATACCAGCTTTATTACTAGACATTCTAGAGCAACTATATATGTATATTTTATACAACTACACAGAATCCCATTGGTTGACATATGACATCATAAGCTAAAACAAGCACAAATGGTAAGTCAGCAGGGTCACAAGTTAGGTGAAACAAGCAGTATCTCCACCGACTTAAGTGGTCACAAGATGGAAGGATTTATGTTGGACAAAAGAGGTGTGGAGATAGAAAAATAAATTGGGGAACTTTCCAAAGCGTCAGGGCATCCCACCCATGCTGGGTTTGGACATGGAATTTAAGCAAAACAGGATGGAGATATCTTTTGTCAACATTCTTGGGGCTGTGCAAGTGAACCTTCTAACTTGGTAAAAAAAAAAAAGTAGTGAACATTACATTAAAGTTTGAGGCCCAGTATAAGAAGCTATCTTTCCCTATGTGATTTATTAATATATCAAATTTACTGAAATAGAGTAGGGGTCCAAAATGAATTATTTCTCACAATTTCTCACTAGTACAGCTTCAGCAGAGTGGTGAGAAATGGAAACCAAACCACATAAGTAGATGGCAAAAAAAAAAATGGAGGCAACAGGACACAGGTAAAGCATCTCTACTACTACACCCAATAAAGCCCTTTCACTGCCACATTTCCCTTTTTCTCGAGACCAGGTCTGCACAACATTTGGGACTTATAGCCACCTGTAGCATGTGGGCTGTGGTCCACAAAAGGATTTCGGGTGGCCTGCAAAAAAATGTAGAGGATGTAACTACAGTTCAGGTTATCCTCAGGCCACAAAGGTGCTCTCAGAAGTTAATAGGGCTCACTGGCCATTTAAGAAGAAGTGATTATCCTTGGACAAACCTGCACAACATACCACCCCAATTTGGCAGGCCCTATGTTGTGCATGCCTGATACAGACCTTTGGAAGATATAGGGGGAAAATCACATAAAACAAACCAAAAGCCTAGCTGTGTCCTGCAAATCATGGTCTTTCAAGCAAGAGGTGTGCTTTATCCTTTATCCCCCCACTTCTCAGCACATTGCAGTTGTCACACAAATATTTGGCGAATGAGTTCCTACAAGCCAGTAATTTATTAGAGTATGAGGATTTCTTCTCTACTTACCAGGGAAGGTACTATCTTCTGCATTCATTGAGGCACTAATGCTTCTTTTCACAAAATGATAAACATTTGCCGCTGTTAATCCTGCAACAAAGAGTGAACACTAACTGAATAAGACTCAGTCATGTGACTTTGATGCCAAATACAACAGGCCTCAGATATTTTCAGATCACAGAAAGAAAAAATTCCTCAGACAGACACTTAAAACACAGTAAAGGAAGGTTTTTCTAGTGACTTCAGCTCTGATCAGCTGACATCAAACACCTACCTTCCATATACAACTATAAGATGAAATATCATAAGAACATAGGAATTAACAGAATAGGGGAGTCTAAAAAATAGTTCACAGTAAAGCACTTTACTATTTATAAAGTCCTTCCTTCACAATCCTGTTAAGATAGGCAGAGCAAGTATAATAACACCCATGTTACTCATGAAGAAATGAGCTCATACAGGTTAAGTTTCTTGCATACCAGTTGACATGGCTTTTAGTATTAGAGCGCAGACTAGAATTCAAGTCTTCTAACTTCAAGTACAGTGTTTTATCCATTTTCCAATAGAACGTAAGTTTCTTCACATCAGAATGGAAGTGGTGCTAGGGAATATAGTCTATGTATCCTCAATGCCTAGCATACAGATGATGTTTAGTAAATACTTGTAAAAGGAATGACGCCATATTGCCTGGACCAGTAATCAATATAGTAGCAGCTAGTATATATAGCACTTAAGAACTGCGAAGCACTTTAGAAATACTATCTTATTTGACTCTCAAAACAACTTTAGGAGATATGTTCTATTACTGTCTTAGATTTACAGATAAGGAGGGATTTGAAGCAGGCAAAGGTTAAGTAATCTGGTCAGGGTCACATGGCTAGTGAAGTGTCTCAGACTGGACCTGAACTCAAATCTTCCTGATTCAAGGTCCAGTGGTCTATCTACTGCATCACCTAGTTAACTGGCAGACACCAAAAGATAAGACACTACCTCACCAGGCTTCAGCTTCTTATCTTATGAAAACCTGCAAACATTTGAGATTCTAGGATAAGATTACTGCAAATAATGAATCCCTTGAAATTGATATATACATTCAAATCTGCAGTATTCAAATTTTAACCATGTAAAATATGGCAATTAATTATAGCCCAATGTAAATAGGCAGTGGAAACTGAAATGATTTGCTCTCTTTAGGGGATTATTAGCACCAATTGAGATGTAGCTGTAAAAAGAAAAAAAAGGCACTGCCCCAAAGGAGCTGAACTTAGGGGAGACAACACATCAATAACCAGAGATATTCTAGATATGTTCAGAGGATATCTTAGAAAGGGAGACCCTGGAAATCCAAGAAACCTTGGGCAAGTCACTTAACTCACGGTCTCAGTTAAATTATTAACTAATGAAATACATATTTATACATAACACATATAATCTAATAAAATATAGTATAACAGAAATATAAAACTAACAAATTATTATCTACTAAAAATAACAAGTAGGGGGAGGGTCAGGCAAATTGGCCTAGATGTCTCTTAAAACTTATTTTGTGTCTCATGGACTTCTTTGGCAATATGGTGAAGCCTATGGACACCTCAGAAGGAAGAAGTTCAACTTCAGTTAGAGGTTGGTAAAAATAAAGACATACGCTTACCCTCCTCTCAATACAAATTCACAGACCTCTTGAAATCTGAGCATACAGAAGTCCAAGATTTAAGAATCCCTGGCCTGGATTATCTCTAAAACCCCTTTCTACTTGAAATTCCATAATCCCTACCCACTGACTGCATGAATGACTTAACTTTAAGGACAAGAGTGAGTGACAAATGGCTTAGCACTCTTGAGATGTTGGGGATGGGACCCTAGCACAGGATGAAAATATAAAATGTTTTTAAAAAGCAGTTCACAGCTCCACCAACAGGGCAGTAGTGTACCTGTTTTCCCACTGCCCCTCCAACATTTGTCATTTTCCTCTTTTGTCATCCTTGTCAGTCTGCCCTATTAAGTGGAACCTCAAATTTGCTTTCATTTTCATTTCTCAAGCACTGGCGATTTAACGAACTTTTTCATTTGATTATTGATAGCTTGGATTTCTTTTTGAAAACTACCTATTCACATCTTTTCACCTTTTATCTACTGGAAAATGACTCTTAAATCTTATAAATCTGATCAGGTTACATATCTTACATCATATGTTTGTATATTTTTAATGCAAATATATATATATATTTAAACCACATATATATAGTTATATATCTTAAATCATATATTTGCATGAGCTCCTAATGTATCTTGGCTATAAAACCTTTATCAGAGAAATTCATGGTAAATTTCCCCCCAGCTACCTTTAACCTTTCTTTTGCTACATTCTACTTGTTTACGCAAAAAAAAAAAACCAAAAAACCTTAATCTTATGTCATCAAAATTGTCCATGGTATCCTGTGAGGAGATATTTTCAACGGGTTAACCTCGGCCGTGAGTGTCTGGAAGGGGCCTACAACGAGCCTGGGGCTCAGAGAGCCCCTCCCCACGCGGCCCTCCCTCCCCCAACTCCCCCAGCTCGCGAACTTCCCGGCCACTCGGACCCGGGCTCAGCGACGTCCCCGCCCAACCCGCTGGTTACCCGGAGAAAACTCGGGGCCGTCCGCCGCTGAAGCCGCGGGCCGATCCCTCGGCTCTCGACCAGCCGCGCCCGCCCGCTTCTCCCCCCAGGTCAACAGCAGCAGGTAGCGGTCCATGGCCTCCAACACAAACAAACGCGCCGCCGCTCGCGTCTCTCAGCCCATCCGAATGCCCCGCGCTTCTGTGACGCACTTCCGCTCTGGCTCCGGCCTTCTCCCACGGGCCCAGGCGCCCTAGCTACCCGGCACCGGAAGTGGCCTGGGATTGGAGCGGAGAGGAGGCGGGGTTGTGTCTCTCTAAGGGTTCCGCCGTCCCTTGAGCGTACTTCGGGCCAGAGAGGGCAGGCGACTTGGCGCGCGTCGGGGAACTCTTCTTTGGCACAGCGTGTTTCCTGCCGAGCCGGAGCAGCAGCGGGACCCGGCCCCGATCCCGGCGCCCACCGTTTGGTCGCGCGGCCCAGGACGGGCGGGTTCGGCCGGTGCGCAATGTCTAGTTTCTCGAGAGCGCAGCAGGTGATGAAGGGGGCGCGCGGCTGCCGGGGGGAAGCGGGGAATGCAGCGGGGCGGAGGAGGGCCCTCGGCCTCGGAGGTCGGGAAGGTGCTTCTCTCCGCCTGGTCCCGGCTGCCCGCGAGCAGTTTCCTCCCCTTCCCAATGGCCGGGGACGAGGAGCGGCGGGCCTGGGTTCGAGTTGCGTCTCTGCCTCTGAGGGCCTTTGTAACCTTTTGAGGAAGCGTCATCTCCCCGGGCCTCAGTTTCCTTCTCTGGAAAACAAGAGGTTTGCACCGAATGACCTCTAAGACCTCTTCCGTTCGGAAGCTGAGCTCCCTTATGCAGCTCCTTTCTCTTCAGCTTGGGACTGACCGTCAAAAGGGAGGACGGGCCAGGTTCGGGGCTTCTTGGCCTTTCCTTGCCTTTGCACCTTTGGCAGTCTGGTGACGTCTGTCACCCTTTCTCAGAATGGTGTTTTTAAATGCATGTAGTGTAGTACACGGGATTACACGGGTAATCTATCACAGGGAAGTAAAATGGTTAAAAAAAAAATCTTTTTAAGTTCCTGATCCCCGGTTTAAAAAACGCTGCAATAGGCGATTTGTTTTAAGTGCTTTTACAGCTCTCAATCTTTCTGCTGCTTCTGCTTTTCCTTCCTCGGCTTTCTTTTGATAATGTATTTTCAGTTCTTAACATTAGCTTCCACAAGAATTTGAATTCAAAATTTTCTCCCCTTTACCCACTCTCCACCCCAGGACAGCATGCACCCCATCCACCCTTCCTCCAATCTGTCCTCTCTTCTGTTGCCCAGCTTTCTTCCATCCCCCTTCCCCTCAATTTTCCTGTAGGGCAAAATAGATTTTTATACTCCGTTGCCTGTATAGTTTAATTTCCAGTTGCGTGCTAAAATAATTTTTAACATTCATTCTTAAAGCTTTGAGTTCCATATTTTCTCCCTCCCTCTCCATCCACCCTCATTGAGAAAACAATTCCATATAAGTCATACATGTGTAACAGGGGCAGCTCAGTGGTGCAGTAGATAGAGCACCAGTGCGAGAGTCAGGAGGACCTGAGTTCAAATCTCACCTCAGACACTTGACGCTCACTAACTGTGTGACATTGGGCAAGTCACTTAACCCCAATTGCCTCATCCTGGGTCATCTCCAGTCATCCTGATAAATATCTGATCACTGGATTCAGATGGCTCTGGAGGAGAAGTGAGGCTGGTGACCTGTATAGCCCTCCCTCACTCAAAACAAAGCCAAGTGCAAGTCATGTCATCATTTCTCTGATGGCATGGTCTTCTTAGGCAACGAAGGACAAACATGTGTAACAATGCAAAGCACTTCCATATTATTTATGTTGTAAAAGACTAACCACATTTCCTTCTGTGTTATCCTTCCCTTCATTTATTTCTCTCCCTTGACCCGTCCTCCCACAATAGTGTTTGCTACTGATTATCCCTTTCCTCAATTTGCTTCCTATTTTGTTATCTTCTCTCTCCTATCCCCTTCTCCCTTGCCTTCCTGCAGGATAAAGTAGATTTCCATATCCAATTGAGGGTGTTACTCCTCCTTAAGCCAAATCCCACGAGAGTAAGACTCAATTATTTCCTTTTATCTCCCCTCTCCTCCTCTCCATTGTAAAAGCTCTTTTTTCCCTCTTTATGTCAGATGATTTGCTACATTCTACCTCTCCCTTTCTCTTACTCCTAGTACACTCCATTCAACAGTAAATTTTATTTTTTTAGGTATTCTCCCTTCATATTCAGCCCACCTTCTGCTGTATGTCTCTATATAAATGTGTGTGTATGTATATATGTATATATACATACATACATGTACATATACATACCTACACATGTATAATACACACATACATACCCATACATACATACATATACATACGTATATTCCCTCTAACTACCTTAATACTGAAAAAGGTCTCATGAGTTACAAATAACATCTTTCCATGTAGGAGTATAAACAGTTCAACTTTAATGAGTTCCTTAAGTCTTCTCTTTCCTATTTACCTTTTCATGTTTTTCTTGATGTCTTGTATTTGAAAGTCCAATTTTCTATTCAGCTCTGGTCTTTTTCACAAGAATGCTTGGAAGTCCTCTATTTCATTGAAATTCTATTTTTTACCCTGAAATACTATACTCAGTTTTGCTGGGTAGGTGATTCTTGGTTTTAACCCTATCTCCTTTGACTTCTGGAATATCATATTCCAAGCCCCTTGATCCTTTAGTGTAGAAGCTGCTAAATCCTGTTATCCTGATTGTATTTCTACAGTATTTAAATTGTTTCTTTCTGGTTGCTTGTAATATTTTCTTCTTAACCTGGGAACTCTGGAATGTGGCAACAATATTCCTAGGAGTTTTCCTTTTGGGATCTCTTTTAGGGGGTAATGGGTGAATTCTTTCCATTTCTATTTTACCCTCTGGTTCTAGAATATCAGGGCAGTTTGTCTTGATGATATCTTGGAAGATGAGGTCTAGGCTTTTTGTTTGATTATGGTTTTCAGGTAGACCAATAATTTTTAAATTATCTCTCCTGGATCTATTTTCCAGATCAGTTGTTTTTTTCACTGAGGTATTTCACATTGTCTTCTATTTTTTCATTCTTTTGGTTTTGCTTTATAATTTCTTGGTTTCTCATAAAATCATTAGCTTCCATCTTCTCCATTCTAATTTTTAAAGCACCTCTATTTGGCTAATTCTGCTTTTTAAAGCATTCTTCTCCTCATTGGCTTTTTGGACCTCTTTTGCCATTTGAGTTAGTCTATTTTTAAAGGTGTTATTTTCTTCAGCATTTTTTTGGGTCTCCTTTAGTAAGGTGTTTACCTGTTTTTCATGCTTTTCTTGCATCGCTCTCATTTCTCTTGCCAGTTTTTCCTCTACCTCTCTTACTTGATTTTCAAAATCCTTTTTGAGCTCTTCCATGGCCTGAGACCATTGCATATCTGTTTTGGAGGTTTGGGACAGAAGCCTTGACTTTTATGTCTTCCTCTGATGGTATGCTTTGTTCTTCCTCATCCAAAAGGATGAAAGAAAATACCTTTTCACCAAGAAAGTAACCTTCTATAGTCTTATTTTTTCCCCCCTTTTTTGGGCTTTTTCCCAGCCAGTTACTTGACTTTTGAGTACTTTGTCAAGTGTAGGGTATACTCTAGGGACCTGTAAGTTCTCAGTTCCTCCAGGGTGGCACAATCTGGGGAGAAGAGTTTACTCCTCTCCTGGCCTGGCTCTGGTCTCGGAGCAACAACAAACACTCTTTTCTGCCCAGGATCTGCAAGTAGGATTCCCTCTCCACAGTCATCACCAGCTCCACCACACCAGCCAACACTCTTCCTCACCCCAAGACCACCACTCAGAACCGAGACCCAGGTCAGCTGCCCAATTCCCCCAGGGTTTTTAGGCCGAGGGCTCCAAAAGTGGATGCTGCTGCCACCCCAGGGTGGGGCTGAGGCCAAGCTGCACACCCTTTTCACCCAGATGAAGGAACTTTCTCACTGACCTTTGAAGTTGTCTTTGGCATTTGTGGGTTGAGAAATCTGGGAGCTGCAGCTGCTAATCGTGATTCTGCACCCTGAAGCCTTCTCCAGTCCTGTCCGTGCTGTGGGGCCCAAGCTGAGCTGCACTCTGCTCCGAGCCCGGTGTGATAGACCTTTCCTGTCAGCGTTCCAGGCTATCTTGGGCTGGAAATCTCTTTCACTGTCGTTTTGTGACTTCTGCTGCTCTAGAATTTGTTTAGAGTCATTTTTTACAGGTATTTTATGGGTTATGTGGGGAGAGCTAGAGCAGGTCCATCTTTCTATTGTGCCATCTTGGCTCCACCCCCTCATCGCTTTCTTTCTAAACAGAAAAATTAGGTTCCTAAGTTACAGATCTGACATGTGGTTAATCTTTTGAAAAGGTCTTTCTGGCTGAAATAAGACTAGAGAAGTGAAATTTCCCTTTTTGTTCTATCCCTAACAGGTCATTGGTAATTTTATATTTGTCTGTTATTTTTTCAGTTAAAGTAGTTTTCTCCTGAAACTGAAATGATTTAAACTCAGATTTCTGTCCCTGTTGTTATACTCTAGTGTGAGTATTATTGTCCTTTTTTGACACATAAGGAAAGGAAAACTCAGAGAAATTTTATGACTTGTCCAAAGATAGGCAGATAAAGATTGATGGAGCCAGGACACAAATCCAAGTCTTCTGACTCCAAGTCCAGTATTTCTTCCACTAATAGCATATCTTTGTATGTTATTTTAAGGTTTATAGATTTCTCAACAAACAAATTTTGGTGAAACCAAAAGAATAACTATTTGACATTCAAAGCCCTTCGTAATTTAGTTCCCTTTTACCTTTCCTGTCTTCTCACACCTCACTTTCCAACATGTACTCTTTGAACCTATAACACTGGCTTCCTGGCTGTTCCATGAACAAGACTCTCCATCTCTCTGCTCCAGGCATTTTCTCTGACTGTCCTTCATGCCTGAAATGCCTTCCTTCCTCCACTGTGACTACTGACCTCCCCACCTTCTACAGCCATCCTTCCTAGTCCCCCTTAATTCTAATGCCTCATCTGTGTTAATTACTTCTTATTTTTCCTGTATGTAGCTTGCTTTGTACATATTTGTTTGCATATTGTCTCCTCCTTAGATTGTAAGCACCACAAGGGCAGGGATTGTCTTTTGTCTCTTTGTATTTCTTCTATTTAGCACATGTCTGGCACATAGTAGACATTTAATAAATGTTTATTGAATTGAAATAGGCTATTGCCCTGAAATAAGAGATTTAATCACTAGAAACTTTTATTTCCAGTAACATTTTTCAGATTTTGCAAATTATATTAATTCCTCCTATAACTAATGAGTGACAGACACCCATAGATCTCATTTATGTAACTCATTTTATATTTGAGAACACTAAACTGTACAGAAATTGACTTTGCTAAGCATATATGTAAGTAGTAAACCACTCCTGACCCTAAGTCTAAGGTTCTTTTCACTATATTTCTAATATACTCTGATAAATTGATTAACTAGCTGGTTTTTATTTTCTTTTGATGAAAATTTTGTTTTCCTTTTCTAGCAATGGGCCACTTTTGGCCGAATATGGTATCTCTTAGATGGAAAAATGCAACCTCCAGGCAAACTTGCAGCAGTAGCATCAGTCAGACTTCAAGGGCTCCATAAACCTGTATACCATCAATTGAGTAAGTATTGTGTTAGACCAATCAGTAATTTCTGGCTAGAGTTCTTGGAAAAATTGTTGACATGATAATAGTTTCTAATTTGCTTTGTGCCTCCTCAGGACCTTTTTCATCGTGCCCTGCCCTTTCCCAATGGACCCTGCTAAGATATTGAGGATCTAGCTCTCTTCTCTCTGCCTCCTCTTCTTTCAGTCAGTACTTCATGTTCTTCAGTTCCTTAAGTTTGAAGTTCCCCCAAGGGTGCTCTCCTCCAGGCTCTCCCTCCTCTTTTTAGCTTAGTTAGTCTCACTCAATTATGTCTTTACCCACTACATTTATTCAAAGAACTCCTACCAGATCTTTAACTCTAAGTCTGGCTTCCTAAACTTAAACCCCAAATCTCCATTTACAGCACTGCATAGTGGGTAGGACACTGGATTTGAAGTCTAAAAGCTAAGTTTGAATTTTCTGCTGTTTACTGCCTCTATGACCTTGGACAAGTTGCTTAACTGTAAATGGTGGTGTCTGCCTAGCTGATAGTTGGTGTCTCTTAGTTCTAGATGGCAGGCAGTCAGTAAATAGCTATTAAGCACCTATTCTGTGCTAGGCTCTGTGCTAAGTGCTGGCTTACAAAAAGAGTCAAAAGATCGTCCCTGCCATCAAGGAGCTCAGTCTAATGAGATGGGATATATCTTCCCAGCCCCATTCTATTTGATTCTCTTCAGACACTCTTTGTTCTAAGCAAACTAAATTGGACTCACTCCCATTGTTCTGGTCTCTCCTATATCTTTGATATCTCAGACTTAGAATGGTTGTATTCTCTCCTTCTGTTGAAGTTTCCTCGAGGCCTGACTCAGGGAATTCTTCCTCCATTAAAGCCTTCCCTATTTTCCTTTCTCTTCATCTGTTTCGCCTTCCTAGTCCCCCATATCCTGGCTAAAAGTCTTTTCTTCTTTGAATCAAATTGATCACTTTTACTAGATCCACTTTTTGCATTTACCTAAATGTTCCTTATATAAGAGTATTTGTGTGTAGACCCCTGCTATCATAGTATGGTGCATGCCATCAGCTTATCCGCACCATCATAATATGGTGCAGAAGGAATGCTGCTTTTAGAGTCAGAGGACCCTTAATGGAATCCTAGACCTGCCCCTTAGTGTTCATGGGACCTTGGACAAATCACTTACTATCTCTGAGTTTCTCTCATATAAAATGATGGAATTGGACTAGATAATCTCCAAGTTCCCTTATAACTCTAAATGTTTGATCCTGTGGCCTATGGTTCTAAGCTTTTGGAGAGTCAAGTCTGGGTCATCAATATCCTGGTATATTTATTGCTTAGTGGCATAGCACACACTTAATAAATGTATGCTGAATGATTTCAACAGGCAAATATTTATACAGGACAGTATTCCAGGCAGAGGGCATACTGTGAGGAAAGGTTTGGTGCCTGGAAAGCACTAAACAAACATATTTGGGAAATAATTAAGTAATCCATTTTGGCAGAAGCATAGCTCATGTTAGTGAGAATAATGAAAGATGACTTTGGAAATGTTGGATCCAGATTGTTTTCAGTCTAAGAAGTTTGCATTTTATTCAGTAGACAGTGAGGAATTATTAAAGGTTTTTGGATACAGGGGAACAGATTAGCAAGATTTATCTGGCAACAGGTATAAAATTTACAGGTATTTAAACACATAGCATTGTTAGCTCCAAAATCCTCACCTCATTGCATTCCCAGAATAATGGAAAGTAACCTTTTACCTGAGAATTTTTTTAAGTGTACATGGCTTAAGTATAAGCTTTAATGGAACAGACATTTTGGGCAGAGTCACCTGAGTCCCATCACTCCTAGGTCTAAATTCTTTTTACATGTTCTAACACTTTCCTCTTAGAGAGACTTTCCTCATAGAGGTACAACTCTTGCAACAAAGGGATCAGCTCTCCCCAAATGTCACTCGTGGCGCTTAATTGTTTACTTTAATTTGTGCAGACATGTGCATTCACAGTTCTTATAGTCTCTGATGCCAGAGCAATGGCTCAAGTATAAGTGCACTCTGGATTCATCTATAATTCTGACTTTGGCAGATTTTTCCTTACTGGGAATCAGTATTTGGTGCCAGCATCTAGGCCTTTACCTTCCAGCAGGGGGGGACCAAGTTACTTGTCCCTGCAGTTTCCAGAATAGGCTCCTCTCTCGTTCATATGTCAAGGTGATTCCCTCCTTCCCTTCTCCCATTTTTTTTTTTGTTCAACAAAGACAACTTGAAACTCAACACATTAACATTTGTGACTCAAACATTTCTTTAATTTTTCAGCCTCAGTGTATTATTAGCCAGGGTACTAATACATACACAATAAGTTTCTTTCCCCCTACTTAAACCTTCACACATAAGCCCAGCAAAACGACAGCTTCAGTACCGTAAAAAGCCATGATTTCACCCTTGTGCATTTCTGCCACTGACACTAATCAAAACCCTTCCCTGCCTTAGGAGTTAATATTTACAATTTAATGTAGCCAAAAAATCATCATCTGAGAGCTGCATTTTCATACAACTTATCATATCCACTTGCCCAGATTTTTCAGTAGTGGTTTTTGATAACCAGTCATTAGATATGTAGATGGAATCCATTCCTGGGCTAGGCAACAAATGCCTTGGTCAGAGTTGTAAAAGCAAGGACATACCTGGGAAAACTTGCTATGGGGGAGGTCAAGAAGATCTTCTCATTAAGAAGCACAATTATATTAACAGTAAGCAGAAATGCATTATCAATACAAGACTGTCCTCTGATACTGTTTCTAATGCTGCATTAAGATCTTTCCAGACTTATAGAGACACATCTTTAATGACAAACGTTGTCTGTGGCTAGGTGTGTACTCAAAGCCTTTCCAGTTTAGTAATACCTACCAAATCCCATAATTCACTGGCATAACTTTCAAGTAGGCTACTCACCTCTTTTCTTGGTAAGCTATTAGAAGATTTTAGTTTCGAAATGAAGTGTTATCTGCCATAAATAAATCAATACAGGCAACTAGGTGGCACACTGGGTAGAATACTAGCTCTGGAGTCAGCAGGACCTGAGTTTAAATGTGGCCTGAGACACTTCTTGTGTCACTCTGGGCAAGTTACTTAACCCTGATTACCTTCCCCTAAAAATAATAAATTAATTAATGAGTTAACACTAATTTTTGAAAGTATCTGTCATATAAAATATTCATTATACAGGATTACATTTTCATACAATTTATCATATCCACTTGCCCAAATTTTTCAGTAGTGGTTTGATTACCACTTATTAGAGGTATAGATGGGATCCATTTTTGAGATAAGCAACAGTTGCCTTAGGTAGATTGTCCTCTGATACTCCTTCCTTTTTTTCCCCCTAGAGATTTTATTTTAAATCATTTAAAAAAATTAAATAGTATTTTATTTTTTTCCCCAATTGCATATCAAGAACATTTTTACCATTTATTTTTACAAGATTTTGAGTTCCAAATTTTTCTCTCTCCCTCTCTCCTCTCCCCTCTTCTGAAAATGATAGGCATTTTCATATAGTTTATACATATGCTGTCTGATTCTCTCCCTAATGCTGCACTGATGATAAAAAAAATAACAAAAATATTTATGCTGGATATATGCTAGGTCATGGAAGTAGCTGAGTTACATTTACATATCACATAATAACTTTTGCTTTTTGTACAATGTTTTACAGTTCAAAAAGTGTTTTCACAATAAGTTGATTCTTAAAATAATCTTGGGATATAGGTAGGACAGGTATTCCTTTCCTGAGAAAACTGAGACCAGCTCAGTGATAGTCACAGTCCTAATTATCATGTGGTAGAGCCAAAACTAGAATCTTTGGTCTTCTGATTTCATCTAGTGTCTTGTTTGTTTCCTTATCCATACTATACCATCTTACATGGCACTCATTAAGACAATATTTTATTAGTATTGCCTAGTACCTGAAGAAATATTGTAGCAAATAGGTTTGTAAGTGCCTACTGGTCTCCCTTCCGCAGATGTATCATTGCATCACTTTGAAGAGTTCCATCTTATATACAGAACAACATCCATAAGTGAATCCATGAGAACTATGGATTAACCATAGCCAGTTCTTCTCAGTATGTTTTCTCTAATTACCTATCTATTTGGTGATGAAGAACAAATGATTTATTGGCTAAAAGATATTTTTTGTCACTGTTGGGTTTTGTTTCACAGGATTTAATATACTACAGATGACCTATAAATTTTGGTAAAAATTTAATCTGAATCATCCTGTGTCCACAAGGTGGCACTAGACTCCATATTTAATTACAGGCAAGTTTGTCATTTACAGATTGTATTCCAAAAAGACATTTGTAATTTAGGCCTTTGGCACTTAGCATTCATTTTTCCAGCAGTGATAAGGTATTAACTGTTGGTTCATTTCCCATGTAGCCACAGAAGCGCATTTAAACATAATATCAAAAGCTCTCCTTTACTAAAGCCTCTCTAGTGTATGTGGGTCCCTCCCCACTCTCTTTGATGTCTCGATCACGTGCCTGGCACAGATGTCACTGAGGTTGAGGGTATGTGGGCAATGAGAGTTAGTCCCTTGCAAATTGATTGCCAGCTCTTGCACCACTGAGTCTGTTCTTTCAAAAGTCATCAGTGATCTCTTCTCTGCTAGAATCTTAGCTCCTCAGCTGCAGAGTATACTTCATTATTCTTACCTATACCAGTCACCAGGTGGTTATTAAGTGCTTATTGTGTGCCCAACACTGTGCTCAGCCATGGGGATAGAAAAACACAAAGAGCAGTAGTCTAATAGAACTGACAACTTACCGAGGTCAGTGTTGGACTTGAGTCCCCATGCTGCCTCAGATACTTACTAGTGATGTGAGCCTGGGCATATTACTTAATATTTCTCAGTCTCAGTTTCCTTTTCTGTAAAGTGGAATGAATAATAGCACCTACCTCACAGGGTTTTGCAAGGGTCAAGTGAAATAACATGAGTAGCATTTTGTAAACCTCAGAACATTATAGAAATGCTAACCATTATTTTCTATAATATGTTCAGTCACTGTATGGCCTGTATTAATCACCTTAGTTCAGACTCTTATTGCCTTTCTCCTAGACTATTATAATAGCTTTCTAATCAATTTCCCTGCTCCTAGATTTTCTCTGTCTCCAGTGAATTCTATACACAGCTTACAAAACAATCTTCCTAAGGCACAGGGTTAACTATATCCCTCCCTGTTCAAAAGCAGTCTTCCTTTTCAGCTTTATTTGATATACTTCTCTTTATACTCTGCATTCTAGCCAAATGGAACTACTAGCTAATTCTTAGATTCTACTTTCCATTTTCCTGCCTATATGCATTCATTCATTCAACCTTCCCTCCTCCCCCACCCCTGTGCAGTGTAGGACTGGCCTCTATATCCTTATCTTCAAGGCTAAATTGAGGAGCCACCTCATACCTCATTATCCCTCTTTATACTATATCGTATTTACTTTTTTCAAGTACATGTATCCTGGCACCTATATAAAATGTCAGCTCCTTATGAGCAGGAATTTTTTTTTGGTTGTTTTTATCCTTGAAACTCCAGTACACTCCCTTGCCTTTAACAAGTAGGTGTTTCATAAATATCTGTTGAATTGAATTCATTCTAACAGCTAGGGATAAAAGTTGAACTGTGCTTTATACAAATTTAACTTCTTACAGGTGTTATTTTTTTAAAATATTTCTTTCATTAGTTTTATTTCACCCATTCTGATTCATACAGAAAGTATATGCCACATCTAAGGCCTTAGGCATTCAAAAAATAAATCTTTTAAGAATATGTTTAACAAAAACTTGGCACACAGTATTAAGGTGTGTGATTTTTTCAAATCAGATATCCAGTTTTTTAAAAAATAATTGAATTTTTTTTAGGCTATGATGTCCTTTTTTGATCATTTAAAAAGTGTTTTTTGATTTACTTAAAAAAAAGAATAAAAAGAAAAATCTAGTCTTTAATATACCACTAGCTACTGAACTTGGAGTGAGGGAGAACTGAGTTCAAATCCTACTTAGATATTTACTTTATGACCCTGGGCAAGACTTATTCTCTCTGATTCATTTTTTTCATCTGCAAAATGGGCAGGGCTGATGTGAGGAATAAATGAGATGACATATAAAAGTATTTTGGAAACCTTAAAGTGCCAAATAAATGTTAGCTGTTATCAAGTCATTTAACTTTCAATGCTTCAGTTTCCCCATTTAAAAAAAACCATAATAGTTCATCTCTAAGATTCCTTCCAGTCCTACATTTTTTTTGACTTTATGATCTACTTTTTTTCTCCCTTCAATTGATCCCCCAATTAATTACAATATTGCTTTAATTTTCCACCAAATATCACACCCCTTCTCAGTTCTTCGTAATAATTTCTTGTCTCTCATAAAATCAAATGCAAAAAGTTAAGCATTTTATTGATTTTTTTGTTTTATACCACAGTAATTTCCTGGTATTACCCATTCCCCATCATAACAGAGGAAAACAATTGAGCAAAACCAACCTGCACAATAGCCAAGAAGCAAATGTATTTTATCATTTCTCCTACGAGGGGTGGGGAACCTACAGCCTCAAGGTCATATGTGGCCTTCAGTTAACAAGCATTTATTAAACAACTGATGTGTGCTATATACCCTTTGCTAAGCATTGGGGATTGATTGCAAAGATAGACAATGAAAGTTCCTGCTCTCCAGAAGTTTATAACATCCCCCTGTATCTTTCTAAGTGTTGAGACAATTCAAGGAACCTTCCTTGCTTTTTTCATTGTATAAAAATCTGCTATAGGAGTTTGATATTCCTTATGACTTGCATTGTGCCATTTTGAGTTTCTTTGATAACTTTATGAGCTTGTTTATAAATAATGGCATTTTTTTGTCCCAAGACAATTTTTGTCTCATTCAAAATTTGAATGCTTTTTATTCTAGGTAAGTGTGGTGATCATATTGTCATAAAAAACACCAGGCATATTGCATTTTCTGGAAACAAATGGGAACAAAAAGTATACTCTTCACACACTGGGTAAGTGATTACTAGCATTATTGATGTATTTTCAAAACTATTTTTTAAATACTTTGTTTTCAAGAAGGAACTGCTTTTATCTTTTCTATATATCTAATCACTTGTAAATTGACTGCATTCAACTTTTGATTTCAGTCACAATATACAAAAATGTTTGATACCAGATGTAATTTTTGCTCTACCAAGATAAGCCTTTAGAATGAATAGGAGCCAGGCAATTTTCCTTTATTTCCTGAATTATTCTGATTTCCTAGTCAGCATTCCAACCTCATGTTCATTTCCCTTTATTTAAATACAACTGCAAAAACCATTCTTCTTTGAGAATTTCACTTTCACTACTCTTATACTGAAAACACTGCACAGAACTTTATGGTGCCTTTTTATTATCAAAAATTTATTTCTTACTAAAATGGTTCCTTTTCTAACTCTGCCATATGGAATTCATCTCCATTTTTCCCACATGGTGTCTATAGCTTATTGAAATAAACCTCATTGTCTTCATCTTTGTTTATCTCTCACTTTCCTGGGGGTCTTGTGCAGGTCTGCACTCCATTTCCTTTTGCCAATTTTGGTACCGATTTTGGCAAATTTGTGAGGTATTACTGAACTAGTCACCCATCTTCACACATTTCAGCTCTGTAACTCCCTTGCTTCTATTAGTCATTGATGTTATCCAAGAAATTTAAAGGTCATTAAGAAGAAGATAATTTTAAAAAGGCAAACAAGATTATGACCAAATTAAATCTCCACATTGATGCAAAGCATCATTATAGTTATTCTGTCAGTAATAATAACAGTACATTTTTATGATCAATGATAATGCAAGGAGTGACAGTTCAGAACAACCTACCATGTGCAAACACAGTGATATACATATATTGGTAATCATGTCTTCTCAAACTTCCTTATATAGGACAGCATTGGGCTTTTCTAATAACTTTTCCAATTTTGCTTTTAAAACTTTATTAACATCTTACTTTATAGGTTTCAAGGTTTACTTGATGCCTTCAAAACGCACAAAAAATGTATAAAGACATTAAAGAAATATAGTAGTTTATTTCTAAATTATTGGTTAAAAAAAACAAAACCTTTTGAAATAGTAACTAAAAGAAGAAAAAGTATCTCTCAAAATGGTATTTCTCCTATCATTAATAACAAAAATAGCCAGATACAGATTTTCATTCTGCTCCTTGAAATCTCTAAAAATATAGACCTGTGTCATGAACACTGCCGACAGTTTAACCCCAGAGACTTTGTACTACTTGTCTGCACAGTGCTTTCTAGGCTTCACTTTCCGGACTTGCTTTTGTAAATGTTTAAGGTCACTTAGCAATCACTTTAAAAGAATTCCGTAAAGATCTGAAGGTAACAAAGGCAATAATTCTGTTATTCTCTTGTTCTGTGGTCATGGTTTTAAAGAAGAAAATATTCTAAGTAAAAGTTAAAACATTTTGTCCATGGTGAAAAAGAGGAAAGGAAATGAAATTATCAGCCAGATAGCCAAGAACTGAAGTGTCATGGCACTTAATCAGCCAAAAAGATTAGCACATTAAGCTTTACTTCTTAGAGAGTTTATATACTCAAAAAATATTTTAAAAATCACTTGACCAGCTTGTTCATCTCTTCAGAGCAATTTGCATGGCATTTTGTATTTTTCCAAGCACCTTCGCTTATATGAGCTATTTTGATAATCACAGAAAATTCAGTTAAGTCAACCAAGTTTTATCATCAACCAATGTGGGTCTTTTGCACAACAGCTTTCTGGTGACTTTTTGCCTCTAACCCTATTTCCAACACTAAGGAAAACTCAGAGAAGGTAGATTACAAAACTTAAGTAATCGACTGCCAGTTTTGCTATAGCCAACATTGATTGCCATTTTAAGTCTAAATGGTCAAATAACAAAACTTCATTGTTCAATTATGAATATATATAAGCTGAAATTACATTTAAGCTTAGCATTCCTATATGTTCTGCTTGTATATTACATTGTAGTTGAGGGCAGTGTGATAGAATTTTGCCCCTGAAATTTCTGAGAACTACAGTTGCTACATATAATAGCAGTTATAAAAATATTCCAGATGCTTAGAGTTTAAGACATTTTCAGAAAAACTGCTTTAGGAAGAATGGTTTTTCTTATCAGTGTAAAATGATATATTCTATTGGGGAATATTGTGTAGAAATACCATCCTCCGCTCCTTGTTTAAAAATTTTTGTTTATTTAATAGCTACCCAGGTGGTTTCAGACAAGTTACAGCAGCTCAGCTTCACCAGCGGGATCCAGTGGCAGTAAGTCTAACTTTTTTTGCAACTATATTATTTGGAAAACTCCAATTAAATATTTCCTCAAAATAAGTCTGTCACTTCTTTCCATAATACATATTATCCTATTTTTATCTCTTTCAAACAAGCTACAAAGAATGATTTTAAAAGGAGACAGCGTTATGCAATAATGGAAAGAAGACTGAATTTGTAATTGGAAATTTTGGGTTAAAGTATCAGTACAGCTTTGCCACATGATTTGAGCAAGTTACTTTCTCTCCAAGCCTTAAGTTTCCCCACCTCTAAAATGAAGATGATGATTTTTGAAATAACAACCAGGTGAAAAAATGTTTCTTCTCATTTTGAAAAATGTGTTATATTCTTGGTACATATTATTAGACTGTTGAATACCAAAGTAAATACCCTAATTTTGGAAGATTAATAGGTTTGAATTAGTTGCCCAAAAGCAAAAGTTTTTAAATGAAAAAGACATTTGGAAACATACCTGTTTGATCACAAACCATAACTTTTACATCAAAGTATATATCTCTTTGATAGTTTATAAAATATGCATTTCAGTTTTTTTAATATTTTAATTTTGTATTTGTGTATCATTTATACACTAGGAGGCAGTGTGGTCTAACTCTAATTTAAGTTTTAGAGTTGGAAGGGACTTTAGAAATAAAGTAATTCAGCTCCTTCATTTTATACTTGAAGAACCTAAGAATTAGAGAAATTAAATCACTTGCTCAAAGTCACACAGATTTTAAGTCACATTGGTTGGCTTTGCTCCAAGTCCAGCACACTATCTACTAAATTGTGTTACTTAGAAGCTCCGTAATTTAGCTTTTTGAATCAATCAGTGATACTTTGCCACACTCTTGGCCTGTTTTTTTTAAGAACAAAGAACTTAACCTGTTTTGTTTTGTTTTTTTTAAGAACAAAGAACTATAAAATATTTGAGACAGTCTTAGAAAATGTTTCAAAATTGCCTCCAGTGGTTAGTAAATTAGGATTTTTTCTGTGCTTTATGCTTTTTGAGAATTTCTGGAACACTATAAAATTGTGATTTACCCATGGTCACGCAGTTAGTTTGTCTCAGAGGCAGAACTTGTACCAAGTTTTTCTTGACTCCTGGGCCAGCTTTCTAGCTACTACACTATGCTGCTTTTGGATTCAGAGTGTTACGGATGTTAAGGATGAAAAAAGCATTGATGAGATAATTTCTAAATCAGTAGCAGAGTAAAAATTATTGATTCCATTATTTCCAGAATGCTAGAATTTTGGAGCTGTAATAAATCTTATAAACATCTATTCTGTTGTTTTCAATTTACAAGAAACCACCAGAATGTAGTTGAACATCCTCTTGAGAGTAAGAAGACATCTAGAGTCATAGTTCTGTCACATATTAGCCATATTTTTAAGAGTAGGTCACTTAACCTATTTAGACCTCAATTTTGTGCTCCCTAAAATAGTCTCAAGGTGCCAACTCCCTCATGAAGCCTTCTCTGATCCCCTTAGTTATAAGTAATATGTATCTGCTTGAGAAAGAGACAGAATGTAAGTTCTGTGATTTCAGGGACCATTAAGTATCTGCCTTGATGTCACCAGAACCTAGTGCAGTGTAGCTGACAGGTATATGTAGTTTGTTTTTCATAATATTAAGAAGTAATTAAGATTCCTTTAGTAATGAGAACTTTTTCCATCTAAAAAAATACCATTTTCCTTTATACTAACTGATAACATTGGTGTGTATTCAGAAGCCTAATGGAATTCATATATTTGTGTGTTCTCAATTAATTTCTGCAGTTTTTATCATTTTAACCACTAAGACATACACCACATAAAAAAGCAAAGACACAGTTTGGATTTTTAAAAAGTAATAATATATAGTAATTTAAAGTTTAAAAAGAGCTTCCCTCATAACAGTATTGTGAGGTGAGTAATGCAAATATTATCCGTATTTTGTAGATGAAGAAACTGAGGCTCCGATAGAAGAAATGACTTAGAGGAAACATTCAGTATTGTCAAGAGTACTTTGATTCCAGTGTCAGGCTTACAGTGTTTCACCACCAAAGCACATCAAAGAGTACCATTTATTCTAATTATTTATAGACAGTTGTTCTTATGTAGTAAAAAAGGGACTAGATAATTAGAAGAGTAAAATCTTATAATTTGACTACAAGAAGGAACTTTAGGGATTCTGTATTTTTAAAAGCATTAGTCAGATATTCAGATTTTAGACTAAAATGAAAGTCTTTAGGAACGTTTAACTTCCTTCCAGAAATCACAAAAATATAATCTAATTTTAAAAAAGAATGTTGTTTAACTGTTCCCACAGTTTATTTGCCAATTTTTTGGAAAAAGGAAGAAAAAATTTAAAACAGGTCATTCTCTGTCAGAAAATATCCTTTAGGGAATTATAGCTTTTGTTTTGCTTACATGTTGATTCATAACAAGCAACTGGCTTCAAGGAAGTGAAGCATGGCTAGCGTGGGCCAGTCCCCAAGATGGAGGCTCGGTGAAGGAAATTGCCAATGATTGAAGGATGCCAACATGAGCAGTCAGATCAGGTAGTAAGCATTTAAGTGCCTACTTTGTGCAAGGCACTCTTCATGGAGGGATATTCCAGGGTAGAAAGCTGCTGAGGCATGCTAAAAAGTCATGCAAATGACTGAGAGATTACACTGTGCTTACTGTTTGTTTGGGTTTTTCAGTGGGGGGAAAGTGGCAGGGGTGTTTTGGTGATTATTTTACTTTGTGTTGAATGTGATAACTTTATTGATATTGTTCAGTATAGGACTTTATTTTTCTCCCCCTTAGAAAGACTGTGTTTGGGGCATGAAAACTCCAGTATAGGGATGTAGATTAAGGATGTGGGCTCCCCAGTAGTGAGATTTCTCTTTTGACTGGTGATGAAGATCCATGACTTTCTACTTTACTCCATGGAGGTCATGTAGACTGTGTGGTTTACTATAATTGGTCGCTATAGCCATTCTCATTTTCATCCAGTAAATGAACTTGCAAAATAGTCATTAATACCTGCACTACTGTCTGTTAAAGTCACACAATACAACCTGGTCTTCTACATAACCCAAGATGTCCTTGAAGGATCCCTCTGATAACTTGCTTCACCACTTTTTTTGATGTCTTCATATTAGGCAGGTTTCTTCAGGTGGCAAATCACAGATACGTTAGAAATAGAAACACAAAAGGCCTTGCTTATGAGCTTCCCATTCTGCTCAGATGTGACCTTGCTCCACTGATGCCTTAGTAGAGAAGAAAAAAGATCAGCACAATTGATTGATACATTGAAAATGTCCCAAAATCTGTGTAATATGTAGCACTGTGGACCCCCCACTTCCATAAAGGGGTAGGTTGGGGTGTCCTGATACCTCTTCAGTCAAGTTCTACTCATATCATTTTTGTTATATTTACTTTTGGTTTTTTTGATGTATAGTTTTTGTTGTAGTTAACTGTGTATATTGTTTTCTGAGGGCAGCTAGATAGCACAGTGGATAAGAGCTGGGCTTGGAGTCAGGAAGACTCACCTTCTGAATTCAAATACAATTTCAGATGTTTACTATCTGTATGACCCTGGGCAAGTCACTTAACCCTGTTTGCCTGTGTTTCCTCATCTGTAAAATGAACTGGAGAAGAAAATAACAAACCACTCTTCGTATCTTTGCCAAGAAAACCTCCCATAGGGAGATCAGGCATGACTGAAAAAGATTTAACAGCAACTGTTTTCTTGGTTCTATTTACTTTACTGGATCAGTTTGAATAAATCTTTCCATATGTCTCTGTTTATTACACATACCATTTCTTATAGCACAGTATTATTCCATTACATTTATGTACCACAATTTATTTAGCCATTCCCCTACTTTGTTTTCAATTTTTTGCTGTCTCTAAAAATGTTGCTATAAATATTTGGGTGGATAGAGGAACTTTATTCTTATTGGTGGTTTCCTTGTGTTGTAACAATACCAGTATTGAAGTCTAATTCAAAGACTGTAGGCATTATAGTCACTTCATTTGCCTAATTTCAGATTGCTTTCAGAAATGTTATCCTGTTTTCACAGCTCTTTCAACAGTACAGTAGTGTATCTGTCCTTCCAGAACCTTTCCAACACTGACTGTTCCCATTTTTTTTTATCATTTTTGCCACTTGGCAGGGTGTGAGGTGAAACCTTAGAGTTGTTTTGATTTGCATTTCTCTTATTAGTGACTTGGAACACTCTTTCATGTGGTTGAGAATACTTTACAGTTCTGATTTTGAGAACTCTTTATATCCTTTGACTACTTACCTTTGGGAATGAGAAATAGACCAAACCCTTAGCAAAGGTACTGTTGTATATACTCTTGGTTTAGATGTGAATTAATCATTTGTTTATATTTCTCAGTAGTGGCTCCTGAAAGTTAACTTCATTTTTACTTTAATTTTGAATTTTTTACTTTTATTTCCAGTGAGAAGTGAGATTTAGTCAGCTTTGCTTGGCCTTTTATTCCATTGTCCTGCAAAGGTTGCCAATGAGCCAAAATATGTAGAGCTATTGCCCAAGGAGAACTATCATATCATACAAACTTTCTCCTTTTCATCTTATAGATATTAAAATTCCATCACATTTTACGGAATTACATAGTATGTAAAGAAGAACTTCATGTTATAGTCACATGAACTTCCAAAGCTCAAGACTAGAGCTGTTGCTGTAATTTATAGTACGCTTGATGTGGAATCAAGAGGACCTTTCTTCAAGTCCCAGCCATGTGACTCTGGGCAGACTGTTTAATCTCTCACATTTTTAGTTGCCTCTTCTGCAGAATGAGAATAATTGCCACACTCTCTTTGGCAAGTCATTTTGAAGAGCAAACAAATAATGTATGTAAAGTGCTTTGCAGATTTTAAACCACTATATAAGTGAGAAGTGTTATTATTAGTATCATTAGCCTAATCAGTACCTTTGATATTATCTGATACAATTCAAGAAAGAATTGCAAAAGCCTATGCTATTTTAAGTCTTTCCTTAGTATTTTTCCCTCCTTTTTCCAGATTTTTCAAAATAAAATAAATTGAGCTCAACACAAACAGCAACACCACGAATACCTCCTTTCTAATGTTTCTTCTTCACTTTAAGTAACTCTTTTCTTCCTGTTCCCTTTTCTCTCATTCTCACACAAATGATAAGTCTCATATCATATGCTGTTCCTGTTTTGTCTCCAAGTCCCAAACCACATTCTGCTTATTTAACCATGTTGTGCTCTCTTTGTGTGTTTGTTTTTCAGATTGTAAAACTAGCTGTTTATGGAATGTTACCAAAGAACCTCCACAGAAGGACCATGATGCAAAGGCTACATCTTTTTCCAGATGAAGTAAGTGTTCATGGTTATTTGTTTTCTCTGTGTTAATCATATTTCATTGAAGTTTTTCTCAGTCATGTAAATCTGTACACATGCTTTTAATAAACTTATAAATCAGCTTACCAGTTGTTTAAAAATGGGTTCATACGTAAGTTTAACATTGCCATTGATTTGTCATTTGTGGTCCATTTTAGTGTAATGTAATTTCCTTATTTATATATTTTTTACATAGTGAATTTTTGTTTTTGCTTCATCTGATAGCATTATTGCAACTCCTGCTTTTTTGGATTCATCTGATGCATAGTAAATTTTGTTTTAGCCCCTCATTTTTATCCTGTACAGGTCTTTGCTTTTTAAATAACTTTTTTTGGCTAACCTACAGATCATTAAACTTTGTTATGTTTAATCTGTCATCTTCATTTTATTGGATTGTTTCATCCATTCACATTTAAACTTATGAGAATTAGGTTTAACTTTCCCTCTGTCTCTACTATTGGGTTGTTTTGTTTTCTGATTTATGCTTTTTTCGTTCCTCTCCTTCTGTAAAGTCAGGACTTTGTCTCTTTAATTATTTTTATTTACTCCACTTTAAGGTAACTATTACAACAGGTGCTCTTTCCCTCACTCTAGAACTCTTCTTGTTTCCCAAGTTTTGGAGTTTCTCCTATTAATCCCACTTTTTTCCTCTTTTTCTTTGGTTAATCAGTTCTTTCCCTCTTTTTAAAAATCAGTTAAGTAAAGTCCGCCTTCTTTTCTTTCCCTTCAATTTCACGTTTGTTAGATTATGGGAGTATTATTCAGTGGGACCCTCACCCATCCCTGAATCAAGGTTTCCTTCTTTTTTGCTCATTATTTAAATCCTTCCCTTTGACCACATCCCATTGTCGTACAGGTCTTTCTTCTGACAGACTATACGAGTAATTTTCCCTTGATTGTTTTTAACCATTGACTTAACTAGGTTGCATCTCACATTTCCCTGTACTTTCTTCCTCCCCTCTCTTCTTTAATGTGTTCTTCTAATCTGCATTTTAGTCATACAAAGAAGTCCCTAACTTTGGTTCACTAGTAAAGGTGGAGTGTTGTGAAATTTAGTCCTTGGTGTTTCAGAGCCTGTTCCTCCTCAGTGAATTTAATAGAGAAAGTGATCTTTTAATGATCTTGCCATTGTGTTGTTATTCTTTTTAACTTCACATAGATGCCTTTCTCTTTTAGGTTTCCCTCCCCCCTTTTTCTGGAGTAGATGTTGTGGTAAAATTTGTGCCTTCTTTGGTTGCTGAATTTGTTTACCTCATTGACATTTTTTTGTCTAGATTGTTTGCACAGCAAGTAATTCACTCAGGTAATTTTTTGGTAGGGATGTGAGTGGATTCATTCAGTAATATTGATTCAAAAGTTTTAAATAAAATTCTTAGCAGAAGGATTCCACCAATATATCCATAAAATTATTCACTATAACCAGATTGAATTTATTCAGTGTTCGCAAGGATTATTCAACATAAGAAAAAGAATTAGCAAAATTGATCAAATTAAAATCATCTGAAGCAATGTGAATATATTAGAGTCAGAATTATAAAAAAAACAAAATGCATTATATACTTATATTATTATATACTAATACTTCTAGACACCAAAACCTAACATTTGTGATGGAGAAAGCTAATAAATATGAGAGTAAAGCAAGGATTCCCAGTGTTATTTATCTTACTTTAGAAGTTTTAAGACATGAGAAAGAAATTTAAAGCATAAATACAAAGATGCAGAACAGTCTCTGTCTACTGATGATATAATAATATAAAGAAACTGAGACAATAGAAAATTTGAGTAAAGCAATAGGATACAAAATAAGTTCATAAAATCAGCAGCACCTCTTTATAAAAGTAACAGAATCCAGAAAGAAATAATAAATAGTAAAGTCACATTGTGATTAGCTACAAAATTTCTAGGAATTAGTATACCTACATGCCTTCAAGATTTACACAAATACAATAACAAAGCACTCTTTTTAAAGAATGGCTTAAATAATTAGAAAGATGTTGCTGGTCATATTTGCCAATATAATAATAAATGACTGTAATAACAAAATTAATTTATTAATTTCGTGCTGTTGCAATCAAGATACAAAGAGAATACCTTTTGAAGCCAGACAGAATCAGTTCAGCAAAAATAAAAGTATAGAATCTCAAGGGAAATAATGAAAAGAAGTAAGAATAAAGAGAGAACAGCACTTTAAGAACCTTGATTATACTTTAAGACAGTAATCCTCAAAAATTTTTGACACTAATTTAAAAGTGAAAGGTAAATCAGAGCAAGCTAGATAAGGAAGAATGAGAAACACTTGAATACAGCAAATCTAAGATTGTAAATTGCTAGGGTATAACCACCCCCACCCACCCACCCCATTTGAGGTGCACTGGGGAAAACTTTCTACTTCGGTAAAAATTAACTTTAGAGATTAATGTCTAACACCACAGTAAGCTAAAGATGAGTACATGACCTCGATATTTAAAGTCACACCCAAAAAAAAAAATTTCTAAGAGAACCAGGTTAAGTTTTCTTTCACAAAATCAGAATTTTTCACAGCTCTGCCTTGGAGTGTTCTTAACCAAACAAGGAGTAGAAGCAATCACAAAAAGGAAACTGGATGATTTGGATTACATGCATTTGAAAAGCTTTTACCCTAACAATATTAGTGTGAGAAGTAGGATACAAAATCTTAGATAGAAAAGAAAAGTTGGAAAACATATCTGCGTCAGATAATCGCTGCCAAAAGTCTAGGTATACAGGGAACTAACAGATATTTTAGATCAGGAGCTATTCTCTAGAAAGTAAGTGGGCAAAGGATATGAACAGACAGTTCTCAAAATAATTGCCAACTTTGAAGAATCATGTGAAAGATTGCTCCAAATCACTAATGTTTTTAAAAAGTTAAAAAAAAATTCTGAAGTTTTACTTTGTACCCAAAAGAGTGGCAAAGATGAAAATTAATTGTTTTAGTCTTGTCTGATTCCCCATTTGGGGTTTTCTTGGTGAAAATACTGGAATGGTTTCCTATTTCTTTCTCCAGTTCATTTTATGGATGAGAAAACTGAGGCAAACAGAGTGAAGTGACTTGCCTAGGGTCATACAGATAGTAAGTGTCTGAAGATGGATTTGAACTTAGATCTTCCTGATTCCACCTATGCCCTTGACACTTATGCATTGGTAAAGGAACAATCAACCTCTGCAATTATTCTGAAAAACAGCCTGGCATTATCAATTAATTAGCAAGTTTGTTAAGTGCCTACTATGTGCCACGCACTGTAGATACAAATAATGAAATAATTCCAACTTGCAAGAAGCTTAGATTCTAATTGGAAGACAAATACATTTACTGTATATACTACATAAACATACAGATTCATAAATAGAAGGTTGTTTGAGAAAAAAGGTGGAAATGTTATGTTTAGGAAATGGTAGAGACATAAAAGATAGCAACAATTTTTTTAATTGAGGTATTGTATAATAAATACAGTTCTTTTGCTATTTTAAATACGCTGGTTAAGATTAATTGACACAAACTATCATTTGAACATTGAGTGACAGATGATAATCTAAGATTGAGAACTGGAAGGTTGTTTAGTTCAATCTCCTCATCTTACAGATGATGAAGCAAGCCCAGTCACTAACTTAAGTCATTAGCCAACAGTCTGACAGGTAATAAGTGACAGAGACAGAATTTGAACTTAGTTTCTCTGAGTTCCAAGCTGCTTCTCTTTTTACCGCTCTGCCATGTTGCCTTAAATGACTTAAATGGTTTCGTGTTGCTAGTGTAATCACTTAGCATTTATTAATAGCCTGCTATGTACCAGGCACGGTGCTTTGTAGTCATAATTTTAATCAGGCAATTCATATTAGTAGCATTTTGTTGTTGTTCCACTACATCATAATAAAGGCTAATGTTTTAATTGAGTTTATATATGCTTACTTGAGCATAAGCCCTTAAAAGCATTATTTATGTCATCTGTAAAAAGAATTTGAAATGTTTTGATTTGCTTCTCATGATCTTAAAAGAGGATTAATGTGAGTCATGGATAAGGAAATTGTTTTCAATTTCCCTAATTGAGATCATGTATTGTATCTTATTTTGCACAATTCATCACAGATTGTTATGATCTAAAACTTTTTAGGTACCATAAGTTTGCCTTCATTTTATAAAGGAGAAAACTGATAATCAGAGAGGTGGCATAAAAAAGCCATATAATTCTCAAATATTAGAACATGGATTCAATTCCAAGTTTCCCAAGGCCAATGTTTCTTTCTATTATAGAAGCTTTTTAATCATTTTATCAAATTTAATTTTACCATAAAATATTTGTTTCTAAATTTGCTGTTTCTGTAGTACTTTTTATAATACACATAAATATTGATATTAGTAACTATTATAGTATATATATTTTACCTCTCATCAAGTACCTTAAAGTCTTTAATATGAGGAATTAGATATCTGAGAGAAAATTGTGTACTTTGAAAGATACATTTACTTTCCAATCCACTTTATGCTGTATATGTTTACTTACTAGGGCACAAAATGTTGCCTGAATAGAATAGAAAGTATTCTTGTGCTTGCTAAAATAAGTGAGTGATTGCTTTTTTAGGTTATTTGTTAAGTCACATCATCTGATTCTTTATTCTGTCCCTGAGGCTCTCTCAAAGAGCAAGTGGGAAAATATTTGTTGTCCAAGGTCATATTGCCTCCTTTGTATTATCAGAATTATCAATACAAGTCTTAACTCAAACTTCATTTTAAGTACTTAGATCACCAGATGGTATTTTTAACTCCACTTATATAAAGTACTCAAGATTGAGTACTATTTGACTGCTGTTTTTGTAACAGACAAATGATTTCTATAATCCAATTTAAAATTTTAAGTCAAACTCCACCATTGTTTCCTTCATCAGAGTGATTTTCCTAAAGCTTAGGTCTTACCATGTCACTTCCTGGTACCTCTAGGATCAAATATTAAAGTTCCCTTTTTGGCATTTAAAGCTCTTTATAACCTAACCCCCTTCCAGACTTTCCCAGTTTTCTATACTTAGGTTCCCTTCATATACTCTCACATTCAACCACACTGGCTTATATAATTTCTTGAAAACAGCATTCTTTTATCTCCATGCCTTCGTACTGACCCACCTCTGCGCCTGGAATGCTCACTTCTCTCACCTCTGCTACTACCTTTTTCCCTGCCTTCCCAACCTTCCCTACCTTCCTTCAGGGTTCAGCTCAAACCCCATCTTTTATAGATCTTCCCAGCTGCTAATGCCTTTTCTTCTGTATATACCTACTCTATATATATATCTTGTGTGGTTCTCATTATTTACATCTTGTCTCTCTAATTAGAATAAAAGTCTGAGGGCAAAGACCATTTTTGCTTTTCTTTGTATCCCCAGTGCTTGACACAGTGTTGGCACATAATAGTCAATAAAAAACTTGGTTAATATTTATTTAGCACCTACTGTGTGCCAGACACCGTGCTAAGGGCTGGGGATACAAATAAGAAAAAAAAAAACTAGGTCCTACCTCAAGGAGCTTACAGTCTAGAGGGGGAAGAAGCACTGAAACACCCAAAAGGAAGCTAAAAAAGGGAGTGAGGGAGGTGCCCAACTTGGGCCCTGGTTGAAAAATAGATGTATACTAGAGTAGTACAGTCAGGTGAGAAATGAGATGGGGTTCATAGCTCCACCCTTCAGTTAGAAGGGCAGAGGTTAGTGATGAGGTAGAATACAAAGGCTGAGGGTGTCTTAGAATGAAGTAGGGGTTTCTTTGTCCTTTTTTTTGCCTTTTTTGAAGTTAGGTCTCCCTATATGGCTGTGGTTGGAAGGACAGCAGTGTTATAAGACTAGGCCTGATAGGCTTGAGCCCACCTTTATAGTTTCATTTTAGGGAGACTGTAAGTTTACAGAAGAATGGAAGAATACTGACAGTTATTCTGTCAAACGTTAGCACAGCTGTGTCCACCAAATGATATTTTATCCATCACAGCTTGTTTTTCTCCCAGATAGCAAATGCTCAAAATAATATTTTGACCTAATATGCAAATCAGCCATCTCTGAGAAGTATAAAGTATACGGACTCCAATTTCAGAAGGGCACAGCGTAGCACACCCTCCCCTCAGCTGTAATATGCCTTCATGCTGAATGGAACTATCCCTTTGCTCCCTACTTGGCTTAGCCCATTATGATTCAGAACCCTCGAGTTTGAGATCCACCAGCCTCAACCTCCCTAGTATTTGGGATTACAAGCGTGCACCACTGCACCTGTCTCATAGTTCCTCCTTTACTTCTAGTCTCTGTCCTTTTCAGTTCATTTTACATGTGGCTGTCAAGCTGGCAATCTGATATAACTGTCACTTCTTTCAGTGACTCCCTCTTTCCTAGCACATCCAGTCTGTGTCTAGTTTGTGAGATTTTCTTCCTGGTTTTTAAGACTTTGTGTAATCTAGCCCAACCCAAATCTTAGTTTTCACTATTCCCCATATATCCTCTCTGTATAATAGGTACTTTGGAAGTACTTGTTCACATCAAGAGCATATAGGGTTAGCTGTTTTAGTGAACTAATTATATATTTGTTGGTTTTTTTCTTCCAATTATAAGAATAAGGACCATGTTATCTGTGACATGGTTTCAGAGCCACCTTTATGACATAATGTAGGACTTTGGAAATGAAAAGTATTAATTAGGTTTTGGTTTGAAGTCATAATTTGTTAAATTTTACTGCACATATCAATTTGGAAGTGTTTTTGATATTATTACATAAATTTATTTCACTTGCTGTTAGAGGTTTTTATCAATTGCTTTGTTTTTTCCATCTCCTATATTTCCTCATCCATCCTTCCTTCTCTTCCCCCTTCCTCGATGCTCATCTTATACATCAGAGATTTTTTTTTAAGAGAAAGGAGAGGAAAGTAATTAGGAAAAACTGTCCAATATATTAAAAAACATCATTATATACAAAGTTCTACATCGCTGGGTCCTCACCACTACCACCACCACCACCATCTTTGGATGGGACAGAACAGTGAAGGCAGGGGAGGGTGTCCTCCCATGTCTTCCATAATTTCACAGGATTCTTTTTTCTTTAAAAACCAAAGATTTTAAGAATTTTTTTAATTACTTAAAATGAAAAAAATTAATCTCAATTGTAGGAGATTCCAGAAGACATACTTAAGAATATAGTAGAAGAGCTTCCTCAGCCACGACAAATACCTAAAAGGCTAGATGAATATACCCAAGAAGAAATTGATGCTTTTCCAAGATTATGGACTCTGTAAGTCTCAATTATTATCATTTTATTATTTTTTAGTCTGAATTTAGTTTGTTCTATAAACTTCAATTAAGTGATAATTTCCTTAAGGCTAAGGAATGTTATTATTAAAACCTTATGATTAAAATGATAAATTTTATTTGTTTCTTTTCTCTCAACAACCCCTTAATACTATTATCTGCTCAGAGCAAGTGCTTAGAAAATGTGAGCCAACTGAATGAATGTCTTTTACACAAAGTTTTCAACCCTTGGAGTGACAGGTAAAGGGCTATTGATCCCTGTTGCAGATCATTTTAGTGGATATGTATTTTAATCATTTTTTTCATGTGTAAACTCTACAGTTAATAATTTTGCCATTCAAATAGCTATGTGACCAACAAGACATATAGATACATTTTTTTTATAATTGTAATTTTATCAGACAGCTTGACAGTTAATTCAGAGTTAAGTAAGCTATTTATCATTTTATGTATGTATCTTGCCTTGTCAGTTCATTTTTGAGGATACATCTTTGTATCCCCAATACTTAGTATGCCTCGTATTTTATAAACCTTAAAGGACTCATAAAATATTTTTACATTTTTACATAGCTTTGTCCAAACAATGCATGATAATGGTAGTAAATATACTACTTTTAATTAATAACAACAGGAAAAAACAAAGTCAAGACATTTAAGACAGTTTCTTCAGTGCAAAAAGTTGTTCTTGATTTTCTATTCTTTTTTGCGTGATTAATAGTAAAATACACAATTGCCTTTCTTGCCCTAATATTCTAATGCAGCATCTTTTCCAAAGGATATTTGTTATCTGGAAAACAT
Organism: Bettongia penicillata ogilbyi; assembly: GCA_023548195.1. Classification (NCBI taxonomy): domain Eukaryota; kingdom Metazoa; phylum Chordata; class Mammalia; order Diprotodontia; family Potoroidae; genus Bettongia; species Bettongia penicillata. The sequence goes on from JAJHZJ010000300.1 coordinate 642,391, forward strand.
TTTACTAATTCTCCTCTTTTTTTTCTGCCTCAACACCCTTCTAAACAACCCTTTTAATGTTATGCAAATAATTTTACTTTCATTTCTGTGTATCTAAGTATTGTTTTGAAAACAGTTTTTACAATGCCCTCTCTTGTAAAATGAAGACATCCTTAGAAAATCCAAATTATGCAAGCTTCTTTGCATCTCAGTCCTAACGTTGAGCACTTGGTCTTGAAGAAAGATGAAGGCCTGCTGATTCTTTGACTGCATCGGTAGAGAGCATTGTGCTCTCTGAACACTGCACATGATGTCAGGAGACACCAGTTTAAATTCCAGTGTGGAGACCTGTTAGATGTGTAGACAAGTCACTTCAATTCCAAGCCTCAGTGTTTTCATTTTTGAATGGGAATAATCATAACAATAATCCATTCCTCATAGTGTAAGGAGAATCATTTAGAATCATGGATCTCGAACTGGAAAGGACCTTCGAGGCAGTTCTAGAGATGAGGACACTGAGGCCCAAAATGGTTGTACCTTGTCTAAATTCCCACAGATAGTGACAGAGGCAAGATTTAAACCAAGATCCTTTGACTCTGGAGGCAGTGCTGTTTGCAAACCATCCATGAGGTTCATATGAGTGCTGTTATCCTGTATTATTCTTTCATTTTATATATTTCTTCCCCTACATATTTTTTCCTTCCTGTTCTTCCTGCTTTATTTTGATAGTTGAATGTAAAATTTTTTTTATATAATCTCATATAAAACATCCCATCTCCAGTTTGCATGCCTTTGCACAGGCTGTCTATCCCTGGGGCATTTTACCATTGCCTATTAGAGTGACTAAATGACTTCACAGTTCAACTCAAATACATGTTGGTACTATTTGGCAGACATCTCTAGGTCTAATTCAGTGGAACACATTTTAGGGATTTAGAATCATCCCTATACTAGATCCTTAGCTTAAAACCATGCAGCACTTATGCTGTAATGGCATAGCCTATAAAATCTCAGAGTTGTCTCCACCCTGTGTTTTAACAACAGTACTTTTTAGTAAAGCAACTATTTTCATAGGATTACATTAGTTTTTGTTATAGTTGACCTGGCCTAATGCAGTGTCCTCATTTCTATGGAAGATGAAAACTAGAAATAGACCACTGGCTCTAGTGATAAGGGGGTCAATAGAAATGCTGGAAAGGGTATTTCTAGTAGAGGCATGTCTAAAAGAGAATTCTTCTTTTCTCATTAGAAGCAGGGTTTTAATAATGGCATATTAAGTAGGTCTGTCACAGCAAGCATGCTAATTATATAGCCTGGGGATCAGCAAACTACAGCTGATTGACCTCCTGATGTCTCTTTTTGGCCAGAAAGTTAAGAATATTTTTACATTTTAAAATAAAGTTTTAAAAATTAAAAAAAAATAATTCCTAGTTTGCCAGCCATAGTTTGTGGACTCCTGTATAGGTTTAAAAAGTCCCCACAGAAATGAGGTGGAGATAACTCTGAGATTTTTAGGCTACGCCATTAAAGCATAAGTATTAGGGTTTATTGTCAAACATATTAGCACACCCCTGGTGATAGAAAAGCAGAAGATGTGAGTAAAACTTTATTTGAGGGGGGAAAAACCATTGGGAATAGTCACTTTTTGCCAATGTTATCTTGGGGTCCAAATGATTGCTTCAGGGTCTACTTTAGTGGGACAAATTTTAGGGAATTAGAATCATCCCTAATTAGATCCTTAGCTTGAAGCCAGTCAGTCAGTAACTTTTTATTAAGCACCTGCTATATGCCCAGCACTGTGCCAAGCCTGAGGGATACAAAGAAAGACAAAATACAGTCCCTCCTTTCAAAGAGCTCACAATGTGATGAGAGAAAACAATGCATAAAAAGAGGCTGTAAAGGGGAGGAAGGGAAGTGAGGGTATCCAGGTGGAAGCAGGATGAAGTCCTACAGCCAGGTGGAAAGGGATAAGGTGTCTCCCTGTGCCCTCTCCTTAAATGGAAGGTTTAGGAGGAGCTTTCTGATGTCACCCTCCACTCTCTCCAATCAGAGAGGGAAGGGCTTGGAGTGGCCAGGGATACTAAGGAGGTGTCTTTCAGAGTTGATTTGATCTTGCAAAAAGATGAGGTTTTGGAAACAGTAGTAAAGTCTACATGAGCAAGGAGGTGGGAAATAAAGCTGTCTAACAGGATTAGCCAAAAATGACTTAGGGGGAACAAAATGTGAAGTAAGATTATTGACACCCAGGTCATAGAACCAGGATTCAAATTCTACCTCCAGTGCTTACTACCTGTATGATTCAGGACAAGTTACTTAACTTCCCCTAGACCTCAGTTTCTTCATGTGTAAAATGAACGGGTTGGACTCGGTGAATTGAAGTTCTTTCAAGTTCTGTCCAGATCTATGATCCTATGATCAGTCAGCAGATATTTATTAAGTCTCCTACATGTACCATGCTGGACCATAGGTCTACAAATACAGATGAGATACCATACAAACAGTGTGAAACAAGCCTTCCTTAAAGAGAGCTTATATCCTAATGGAGAAGACAAGAGTAAAAAACATATATAACTTAAAGTGAAGAAACATAAATATATACAACAATATATATATATAAATATATACATTCAATACAATGTAATTTAGAAGTGTAAACACTAGCATTTGGGAAAATCAGAAAAGGTTTCATGCTGAAGATGGTTTAGGTGTGTTCTAAAGGCAGAAAAAGGGAGGTAGAGCTGTCTTCCCAGCATGAGGAGTGGCCAGTGTAAAAATAAAAAGCAAGAAGATAGGAGATGAAGCATTGTATGTGGCCAGTCTGACTGAATCACAAATTGCCATAGGGGGATCTAAGATCCAGTAAGACTGGAAAGGTAGGTTTGGGCCGAGTTGTTGAGGACTTTAAAAGCTAAACAAGGGAGATTATATTTTATCCTAGAGGCAATAGAAAGGTATTGGACTTGATTGAGTAGGGGATTCACAACTTCTTTTTTTTTTTCATTTATTTATTTATTCATTTATTTATTTATTTTGCATTCTCTTTTTTTAAAATATAAATTTATTTATTTAACTTTTTACATTCATTTTCACAAAATTTTGGGTTCCAAATTTTCTCCCCATTTATCCCCTCCCCCCACCCCAATACACTGAGCATTCTAATTTTCCCTATCACCAATCTGCCCTCTCTTCTATCATCCCTCCCTTCTCTTGTCCCCATCTTCCCTTTTGTCCTGTAGGGCCAGATGACTTTCTGTTCCCCATTAACTGTATTTCTTATTTCCTAATAGCAAGAACAATACTAAACAGTTGTTCCTAAAACTTTGAGTTCCAAATTCTCCCCATCCCTCCCTCCCCACCCATTCCCTTTGGGAAGGCAGGCAATTCAATATAGGCCATATCTGTGTAGTTTTGCAAATGTCTTAGATAACAGTCATGTTGTGTAAGACTAATTGTATTTCCCTCCATCCTATTCTGCCCCCCATTGTTTCTATTCTGTCTTTTGATCCTGTCCCTCCCCGAGTGTTGACTTCAGATTGCTCCCTCTTCCCATTGCCCTCCCTTCCATCATCCCTCCCTCCCTGCTTATCTCCTTCTCCCCCACTTTCCTGTACTGTAAGATAGGTTTTCATACCAAAATGAGTGTGCATTTTATTCCTTCCTTTAGTTGAATGTGATGAGGGTAAACTTCATGTTTTTTTCTCAGCTCTCCTCTTTTTCCCTCCACTAAAAAGTCTCCTGCTTGCCTCTTGAATGAGACATAATTTACCCCATTCCATTTCACCCTCTTTCCTCCCACTCCATTTCTCTCTCACCATTTACCTTAATTTCTTTTAAGGTATGGTCCCATCCTATTCAATTCACTCTGTGCTCTCTGTCTGTGTGTGTGTGTGTATGTGTGTGTGGTCCCACCAACTACCCAGATACTGAAAAGTTTTAAGAGTTACAAATATTGTCTTTCCATGTAGGAATGTAAACAGTTCACCTTTGGTAAGTCCCTTATGACTTCTCTTTGCTGTTTACTTTTTCATGCTTCTTCTTATTCTTGTGTTTGAAAGTCAGATTTTCTTTTCAGCTCTGGTCTTTTCATCAAGAATGCTTGAAAGTCCTCTTTTTCATTGAAAGACCATATTTTCCCCTGAATATTATACTCAGTTTTGCTGGGTAGGTGATTCTTGGTTTGAGTCCTAGTTCCTTTGACTTCTGGAATATCCTATTCCATGCCCTTCGATCCCTTAATGTAGAAGCTGCTAGATCTTGTGTTATCCTGATTGTATTTCCACAATACTGGAATTGTTTCTATCTGCTTGCAATATTTTCTGCTTGACCTGGGAATTCTGGAATTTGGCCACAATGTTCCTAGGAGTTTCTCTTTTTGGATCTCTTTCAGGCAGTGATCGATGGATTCCTTGAATACTTATATTGCCCTCTGGTTCTAGAATCTCAGGGCAGTTTTCCTTGATAATTTCATGAAAGATGATGTCTAGGCTCTTTTTTTGATCATGGCTTTCAGGTAGTCCCATAATTTTTAAATTGTCTCTCCTGGATCTATTTTCCAGGTCAGTTGTTTTCCAATGAGATATTTCACATTCTCTTCCATTTTTTCATTCTTTTGGTTTTGTTTTATGATTTCTTGGTTTCTCATAAAGTCATTAGCCTCCATCTGTTCCACTCTAATTTTGAAAGAACTATTTTCTTCAGTGAGCTTTTGAACCTCCTTTTCCATTTGGCTAATTCTGCTTTTGAAAGCATTCTTCTCCTCATTGGCTTTTTGAACCTCTTTTACCAATTGAGTGAGCCTATTTTTCAAGGTGTTATTTTCTTCAGCATTTTTTGGGGTCTCCTTTAGCAAGGTATTGACCCTTTTTTCATGCTTTTCTTGCATCTCTCTCATTTCTCTTCCCAGTTTTTCCTCCACCTGTCTTAACTTAATTTTCAAAATCCTTTCTGAGCTCTTCCATGGCCTGAGCCCACCGGACATCCACCTCAGATGTCTGGGATACAGAGGTCCCGACCTCCACGTCTTTCCCTGATGGTAAGAATTGTTCCTCGTCATCAGAATTGAAAGGCAGGAACATCTCTTCCCCAAGAAAGTAGCTTTCTATGGTCTTATTTTTCTTCCCTTTTCTGGGCATTTTCCCAGCCAGTTACTTGACTTCTGAGATTCCTCTCCACCCCTGCCTAGATCCACCCATCTAGTGCTTGGGGTCTGAGATTCAAATGCTGCTTCCCAGCCTCAGGGCTTTCAGTGGCAGGCGTGGCTGCTATTCAATGTGAGCTTAAGTTCTGGTGCTTGGGTGGGGGCAGGGCCGCCTCCCAGGCTCAGTTCCCTCAGGGGCTTTATGTGGATACCTTGGGTAATGGCCCTGAGCTCCTGCCTGCTTGGGGAGTCCTGGGCCACGGCTGCCTCTGCCGCTGCCTCCCGAGGGGGCCCGAGTCATGGAGACACCCCACTCCCCTCTTGGCCAGTCCAGAAGTCTCTCTCACTGACCTGGAGTGCTTGTGAGGGACCTTCGTGGCCACCGGAGATTCCATCCCTGAAGCCTGCTTGGATCTGCTTCTCTGGGGCCGCGCAGCCAGGGCAGCGCAGGGGTGGGCTCCGCTGTCCAGGGCTCAACAGACCCCTGGGGACGGCTTTCCAGGGCTCTCTGGAATGGAAATCTCCTCCCCTGTGTTTCTGCGTGGCTTGCTCTGCTCCAGAATTTGTGGGGAGTTCTTTTTCAGAATATATATGGGCTGTGGGTTCAGAGCTAGCATATGTGAGTCTTTCTACTCCGCCATCTTGGCTCCTGGCACTTAGTGTCTTGAACACTAAATAGCTGCCTTTCTTTGGTACTTCCCAGTCCTCTTGCTGTCTAAAGAATACTTCTCAAACCTGAATTCAAGAGACACTAATTTATGTCTGGTTCACTGGCTTTTTTTTTTTAACTACTTAAGCTTGGCAGATTCTTTTATATATAATGTAATCTTTTTTAACTAAATTGAAAGTAGTGAAGAATTCAATATGTTAAAATCTTATTATTTTTAAATAATGTAACAACCAAGTATTTATGAAATTTATGCAGATGGAAATATTTTGCTATCACTAAAGGCCATTTCTCTTAATGGAAACCTTAGCTATAGATTTCACCTTTGTAGTTTTATGGGTAGGCTTGGCTTGATATTATATACCTCAAAGAGTCTTAATTGCCATTGACATGTAAAATGTGTGAGGGGGAAATGTTATAGGAGCCTTAATCGCATTTCCTTATGGATTGTGAGGCACATATATATATTTGGGATACGTAGGTAAATGATACATTTGGATTTTCTTTTTTTTTCTTTAGAAGAGAGTGTAAAGAGAGGACACTATCCATTTTCATAGGAAAGTTATAGCCCCATACCTTTGCTTTCAGATGATCAAATAATTGTACATTCTGTAAAACCACAATAATAATGGAAATTATAACAGGGACTTTTACTGTAATGGAAATTTTTACATTATGGGAGCTTAAGAATAACACTTGGATCATTTTTAACAGTTTTTTAAAATTTTTATAGAATTCTGCAAGAAAGCTTCCCTCAGGAAAAACCAGGCATATGGAAAGTTTCCATTTTCAGTCAATTCGAGTTATGTAGAGGACAGAGTAACATTTACAAAATTTTAAAATGTCACTCATTACTCAGAAATACAGTGTTTAATGAACCAGTCAATTAACAACCATTTATTAAGTGCCTACTGTGTGCCAACCACTGTGGCAGGTGTTGGACATCCAAAGACCGCGGGGAAAATGGCCCTAGCCTCAAGGAGCTTTGTGGCAGGGAAACATGGAAAATGTCTGGTTCTAAGGTAATTTTTTGAATGGCTTAAAACAGGAGCTTATGTGGAAAGACATACTATGAGCATCTAAGAAAAGTGAGAGCACAGACCCCTGACCAAAGGACAAGGTGAGAAACTTGTGCAGGTGTCCACCTAGTGCATTGGCCTAGATGGGAGCTTGAGTAACAGCGATTTTGCTGGAGGGTCACTTCCATCCACATCTGTAGCAGGAGGAGAAGCTATCAAAAAAGAATATCAAAAAGCAGTCATTGGAGTTTCCCTTGAAAGGATTAGGAGTTGCTTGAAGGCAGGAACTCTTAACCTGGGAACTGTGAATTTGTTTTGTTTGCAATATTTGGATAATTGTATTTTAATGTAATTGATTTTGTGCGTTTTACACATTTAAAAAACTTTCTTCTGAGAAGGGATCTACAGATGTCACCAGACTGCCAGAGAAGTTCATGGCAGAAAATAGGTGTACAACTCCAAATTTAAGGCAATAGTAGAAATTAGTAAGTTTAAAGTTATGGTTAAATTGTTATAAATTAATATTTATACACTTCTTTACAGTTTATAAAGTACTTTTATTTCATTCGCTCCTCAGAACAATCCATTAAGGTAGGTGCTAGAAGGAATTTCTATATTCATATCTATATTTACAGAAATGTATTTCACTTGCCTCAGACATTTAATAGCCTAGTTAAAGAAAATTTATTTTTTCTACTCTCAAAGCAGAGGTTCAGCAAGATTTTCCACCATTGTGTGACATTCATGACGGACATTCCTTGTAGGACAGAACTCATTTGATTATGACTTCTCCTCATACTTAAAATTAAGAGGTTGGACTAGATGACCTCTAAAGTCACTTCTGTCCTAAATCTATGATCCTGTGATTTTAACAGTGAAAAATTAATTAACTTGGATCATATTCAGCAGAAATCTAATCCAGTGCACTAAGTTCTACAAAGTTCTCTGAGGATCTTAGAGATTAAGTGGGTTTCCCAAAATCATTTAGCTAGTTAGTAGCAAAAGTAGAATTTGAACCTAAACTTAAATCCACCTCTCTTCACAACTTCTACCTACTGTAGAACAAACTGAATTCCTCTTCTCAATGACAAATCCTTCAAATATTTGAAGATAATTCTGATTTTTAGCTGCTCCACAGTGAAACTCCCTACTTTCTTCCACATTCTTATGTGCTATGATCATTAGCCCTATAGTCATCCTCATTACTCTCCACTGCACACTCATCTCTTTGTTAATTTCTTCCCTAAAAGACGTTGCCCAGAATTTTATACTTTGCATGTGTTTGGCAGTATGGTATAGTAGAGAGAGTCCTGACTTTAGAGTCAGGAAGGCAGAAATTTGAATTTCATCTCAGGTGTTGCGTATGTGAGCCTGAGGTCACTTTACCTTCCAAATTTACTTGTAAAATGAGAAACTAGCCACCTATGTTAATGGATTATTCTGAAGAGTGAATGAAAAAAAAGTACTTTGTAAACCTTAAGGAGCTGTATAAAAGTTAACTTTTATCCAAAAAAAGTGGAACAGTCACCTTCTTGAGACTCAGAGATGGTAACAGACTTGACCACCGTCCTTTGAGTATAAGTGATAAGTCCAGGTGTGAAGTGATGAGACTCTACACCAATCCAGTATTGTTAGAGAAGAGGGTCTAGATGTTACAAATTAGAAACAATAGGACTTGGCAATAGAATGGTTATGAGGAGTGAGAAAAAGTGAAGACTCAAAGATAACACCTAGGTTGTGAGTGTCAGTAACTGGGAGCAAAGTGATACCTTTAACAGTAACAGGAGAATTAGGAAGAGGAAAGACTTTGGGGACAAAGGTAAAGAGTTCAATTTTGGACATGTTAGGGTTAAGCCGTCTGCAGGACATCCAGTTGAGGTGTCCATTTTAGAGATGCAAGACTGGTGATCAGGAGAGAGGTTAAGACTGGACCAGTAGATCCGAGGGCTTCAGAGTTCCACCAAGCTGGGCACAAACTAAAGAGCACAGTTTGTGAGACATAGCAGGCTGCTGTATTCTGGGAATATCTCAGCAAGAGTTCTTATCTTGGATATAAAACTCAGTTGGATAGTCTAGAATTTAGGTTTGTTTTTATTGTATAAATCTGATAGCGTTGAGAATTATATCATTATCTTATAAGAAAATGTTAACACGTTTCGGTGAAGCTGGCCCAAATAAGACACCATTCTATTCTTCTGAAGTCAGAGTTGTGCCTTAAGGAAATGAATACTGTGCCTGTTTTCCTGCCCACCTGCCTACCCTGACTGTGCCTCACTCTTGTGATTTCTTTCCAGCAATTTGTGGTGTCACTAGATTTACTGGAAAAAATTTAAAGAGGGAGGATTATGTTAAATAATTCCATACAGTGGAAGTTACTTGAAACCTAATCAAGCTGACCTTTTATTGTTCCTAAGATTAGTTTGCTATCCATATTTAAATTCAGTCATTTGATTTTTTCTTAGAATAATTAGCCTTGTTCTAAGTAATTTAAGTCAGAAGTGGAAAAAATTAAATTTTAAGGGAAGAATAAAATTATACTAGTAGGTTTGGGTTTTTGTTTCGCTGGTTTTAATAGAGTTACAACCAGACTTTTATTTCCTTTTTTAACATGGAAAGTAAATTACCTTAATGTGGCAAACAATTTAAAGTGTATCTGATTTTACTCTTCTGACAACCATCTGTGACACAGATTTAAGTTACATTTTATTCATAAACCAAATGGATCTTTTCCCACCACTTTGCAATGAAAATAAAATCCCCAGGAAGGTTGTGTGTGGGGTAAAGTGATATATACATATGTGTGTGTATGTATATATGAAGTATAAGGTGAAAACCTTTATTAAAATGCTCCCCTTTTTACTCTAACACAATCCTGTTCATCTATCTTTAAGAAAATTCCCAACTTTTCCTTCTGAATGGGATTTGAAACAAGAGGTGTACTTATTTCTCCTTTCCCTTACTAGATCAGCTGCCATCTTCTCCCATCCCCCTCTCCAAACTAATGGTAATGGATATTTTGTGCAAAGTGGTATGATTTTAAATGTTGAGCAAACCCAAACAGCTTTTTTTTTTTGTTAAGTTTTTACTCACAAAACAGAGATAACATTCTTTTTCAAATATTCTATGTGAAGTAGAGATTGTTGTTTCAGAAAATGAAGTGACAAATTTCATGACCTTTCAATATGACCTAGCAAAAAAGGTCAGCATTTTTGCAGTAATACTGTCTTTGTTTCATTAATTCTAACATGTTTAACTGAAGCATACTTACAATTAAAAAACTATAATCATTAATGATGAAGTTTATACATCACATGCTACCTCAAACCTTGGTTTTACAACCTTGGAACAACTTTACATTCATCTAGTCTTGGCTGATTAGTGACCTCAAATTTTCTCTCTCTGAGACCAAGTGAAAATTTACATTTTAATGTGCTTAACAAATTGCAAAAAGTTCTCTGTACATCTACACTGAAAAAATTTGTAGTTCATGCTTTTAAAAAAGGGTGTGGGCAATATAAAAAAAAAGGCAGATTATCCTTTTATCAGGCAATAAATTTCTGTAATGAGAAAGTATAAAAGATACTTAATTATCTACTTGATACAGCAGCATATGGAATCTCTCTCCAAAACTGGAAGACAGAAGCTCCCAAAGTTGTCTTCAGAATGCCATAATTATTTATAGAGCATGCTAAGCTTATGTAAATACTGTCAGGGGTTTTAAACATGTACTTTTTAATCCAAGTAACAATTGAAATCATTTCCAAAATCATTTCCAGTGAAACATTGGGGGAAAAAAGACAGGAAGAGAGGCAATGTTAAAAGCAAAATACAAACCAAAACAAAACACCTAGTAACATGGAGCTCAAATCAAGCATTTTTTTCTCCCAAAAGTTGTTTCAGCTTTGATCATCTCAGCCAACATTTCTTGAGCATCTGCAGGATTGTGAAATTGGAAGTGATTTCATAAGTCATGTAGTCTAATCTCCCATTAGACACGTGACCCTTCTGAAACGTTCCTGTCAAATGATCATCAGTTTCACTTAAATACCTCTAATAAGAAGGAATCCATAGCCTCACCAGACAGCCTGTTCCACTTTTGAACAACTCTTATTTTTAGCAAGTGCTTTATTATATTTAGTTAATATATAATTCTGTTGACTCCCAAATTGATCTAAGTTCTACTCTACATAGAATAAACATACTCCTTCAGAACAGCAACTCTTTAGTTATTTGAAGAGGGAAGTAGTTTCCTGCTTTCCTTGTCCCCAAAGAGTTTTTCTTTTATTCCTAGTCCAAGTGTCCCTAATTTTCTCAATCACAGTGTTCTTGATATAGTCTCTATACCCTTTACTATCTTGGTCACTCTTTGCTGAATAATTTCCATTTTGGGCAGTGCCCCTTATAAAACGTGGCATCTAAAACTGAATAAAACTCCTGATGTAGTCTGATTGAAACAGTGGAACTCTTTTCTCATTTAATATGAATGTTTTATTTCTAAAGAGGTAATGTGGTATGGTGGAAAGAGCACTGAATCAGAAGTCATAGGACCTGGGTTCATTCCCACTTCAGATACTGTAATACTTGGAGAGAATCACCCTTCTGGTTGTGATTTCTTCAGCTATAAAAATCTAGGACTTGGAAAAAATGAAAAAATCATTTTAAGAAATCTATTTAGAAGATACTTAAGTGTGGTCCATTGTGTAACCAAAGCATGGATCTAGTCAAGTCTGTTTTTGTTGAAGTGGCCATTGAGGCTTGAAGAGGTCCAGTGACAGGACACTCACTGACTCTGGGGGCAGCCCTCCTTTTCGATTTTTGGACAGCTTTAATTTTAGTAAGTGTTCCCTTATGTGAGGGAGGCAATGGGGCACAATGAAAAGATCACTAGCTTTGGACTAAATGATCTTGAAGGTCTCTTTCAGCCTAACTCTATGATCCTGTGTTGAATGCTTCTCCATTTTGTCCCTAATTCTTGCTTATGGGACCAAACAGAATCAGTTTAAACCTTGTTTCCTTTTGTTCTGCTGGGTGAGTCCAGCTTTGATTCCTAGCTTCCTTTCATATTCTCTTCATTGAATTTGAAATAATTCAGCATTGTCTTAATTATTTCCACGCTGTTGTCCTTTTGTTGGTAATTATGAAACTATATCGTGGCAGGGATATCTTGACAGTGTTGCAGTGACTTGTGGGAGATAGGATGAATCAGATTGATTGACTAATTTTTTTCCAGTCTCATCCCTGCTCTGATTATTTGAACCAGCTGAAAGGGAATGTAATTGTTTCTTTACATGCACTGGAGCTTGTCCAGCTGCTTCAGTTACGTTGCATTAGACACACCACAAGCTAAGAAGGAAACTAGTGCTGCTGTTCTACAGTTCACAGTGTAAACATTTGTTTTAATGTTAACAAAAAGACTTTAAATATAATGATAAAATTCTGTAATTTTTCATGTCATGACTATATGTGGTTAATGTATTGCAACATATCTGACTTGTTTCCCAAATCACTCCTTGTTCCTCTGTGTTAAATAATAAACAAATTTAAATTGCTACCCTGTATGTTTATTGTCATTAGACTGTTGGTCTTTGCAGTTATGCTGGACAGTGTCTTATAAATTATAACACTGTCAATATTTAAAATGGGCTAGATAAGCTGCTTCAGGGCAAACATAGTTCATTTACTTTTTAAAGTAACCTTCAGAATATAGAACCCTTTTTCTGCTACTCAAATTATATTCCAAAATGTGTTTTGTCTCATAAATTAATTCAGAAAGATTCACATGAAATAAGCTTTTCTTCTTAATTTTGGTTTAGCATATCCTTATTTTCTGCAGTAACATCGCTTGCCACTTTCTTACAAATTCATGAGATTTGATTTTTGTGATTCAATCTGTATCACTATATATACATGTTTGTATATATATCACTATATATACACTGTATCACTATATATACATGTTTGTGTACTAGGTGTGTATATGTATATCCACATTATATAGCTTTGCACACACACACACACACACACACACACACACACACAGCACCCTGTCACAAAGTGAAGTGCACAGCTGAGATTTGGCCTCAGTAACCTGACAAGTAAAGATCTCTTGCTTAGGGATCAGAAAACCTGGATTCAGATTCCATCTCTGATACTTATTATTTGTCTTACCTTGGGCAAGTGATTTAACTTCTTTGGGGTTTTGGTTTCTTTGTCTGTAAAACGGAAGAGTTGTTCTATGTGGCCTCTGAAGTTCTTTTCAGTTCTATATCTGTGAACCTTATCTACTTTTACCTATAGACCTACTTAAGTATTTACATGTAGCTGTTTACATGACAGACTAATTGTTTATACATACTGTGTATTTATATGTTTGTTTATGTGGATCATTGAAGATGAAGCATGGTACAGTGAGTAAAGAGCTAGGCCTGAGTTCAAATCTTGCCTCTGATACATACAAGTTACAGAGCATGGGCTGACCTTCATTATTCACTGGGATGTCTCTATCCCATGAAATATGTGATGGGTAGATAGAAAATAGCATGTTTGCATACATATATACATACTATGCAGAGGATTGGTGGTGTGTGTATGTGTATGTATGTATTCCATGTGTCTAAGTGGAATACATGTAAATGTACACCTCTTTAATTATAAAGATAGAGCCTTTATTCCATGAAACTTTCGTCCTATAAGAGATCCTTGTATAAATTTTGAGCTGTTTGCAGCATTATTATAATCCCTTATATGTGAAACGTATTTTGAAGCAGCTCTAAAAAGTAGAATGCCATTTCTAATTCACTGTTCCCATTTTATGGGATAATAAGCAGGATTTTGGTGAAAGTCTGCCCTAAAAATTGATCTTTGCTTAATCATATCAATAAAATTCAGTTATTAAGGAAAACTGCTTCAAAAAAATTTTAGAGAATGTTAAAAATTGTCTGTAATATTTTTTAAAAATCTACTTCATTACTCATGTTTTCATTCTTTTTTTCTGGTTACAAGGAGATATTGAATAGCTATAGAAATAACTATAGAATATACATTAATGAAATTAGATAATGTGGCCTCCCAAAACATTTTTTTAGGTAGTTGGAGATAAAATATATTTGACTCAGTTGCCAAGACTAACCACCTAAATTGACTGCTTTGTTTTGTTTCATTACAAAAAAAACATTTAGAGTATTGTTTATAAAAGCTGTTCAGTATAAACATACTGTTGTCTTAATATTGTGACAATAAACTTCCTTCCACAGAAAAATAAAATTAAAATTATGGATTCCAAAGAAAAATAAAGTATTTTCTTGACTTTTTGTTTTTCAGACCTGAGGATTTTCGGATGTAATTGGAAGAAAGTTGTTATAAACAATAGAGAAACTCCTGAGACTTTTGAGAGTTCTGATTTTTCCCTGATACCTTTCTCCCACAAGAGAACCCAACTGCTATGTGGAAAAGTCAGTCTGTTAAATACGGGTGCAGAAAATTTGTAGGAGAAAGAACCAGGAGAGTATCAGCAGGCGTTACAAGAAAATAATTTATTGCATAGATTGTTCAGTGACCATGTAAAATGATCAGAATAAAACCATTTGATCAACTACTAAGATTGTCCTTTAATGAAGAAAAAAGCATGAATTCTCATTCTTAACTGGTGTCTCCCAACACTCCATAGCAAAAGTATAAACCACTGCCAGCAGTCATCCACAGCTCAAGTAGTTAGGGTTCTATTGCTAGACCATGATTCTCATGTTCATTAGTGTTCATACCATCAGGGTAGAAGGCTAAGCTGGAGGGCTTGGCTTTTATGCTGATCTGCTTATTTTTAACTTTAACCTTCTGGTCTTTTTGTTATGTATAATCACCTGTATCACATATGTGCTCAGACATTTACATTTCCACCAGTTGTAGAACAGTTCACTATTTACACATTCATATGAAATAATGTTTACGTTCTCTACAGCGGAATTTTCCAAAGTGGGTGATAATGTCCCCCCCGTCCCGTCCCCCCCCTCCAGGGGTGCCGGAACATGGGATGGAGCGGGGTCGGTAGTAGCCTTGAGTGTTGAAAAAAATAAAGGAGTAGTGGAAGCATAAGGAAAGAAGAGAATAAAATTTTAAAAAACCGTTTGTACGTGTTTTATCTGTTGTGTAATAGTTGAAATTGTAGTGATTACATTATTTTCTAAACAAACACACAAAATGCAAGTTATAAGGATTGGTGGTCTAATCTGTTGACAGGTCTTAATAAGCATGTGTGGGCAGGCAAACTGTCACACATTGTCAAGAAGTCCAGCTTGCACTGACAGAAATATGTGTGTATAATGACTTGTTTACAATATGATACTATATGGTTACATGATGCAATATCGCATCAAAATTTCAATGCAGGAAAGCTCCTACAAATTTACAATAAATTATTATGTTTAAGATGTATCATATATACATACATACATACATATATATATATATATATATATATATATATATATGATGCAAATTTCAAAAAAGCCATTAAAGGAAGTAGATTTCTAGGGGGTGCCAAGTAATTTTTTTAGAAGGGGTGGTAGTTCATATAGGTGTGAGAACCTCTGCTCTATCATCACATCACATGATGGGCTTTTCTCAGGATTCTGGAAGAAGAATTTGGCTCCTGTGGTGGACGGTTTATTATTAATAGCTTGATAGCTCACTTACATGACAGTTTGGCATAAGGGATAGAGGGCTCACTAGGTCTAGGGTCAAAGTGACTTGAATTCAAATTTTGCCTCAGATGCTTGTGACTTTAGCTCTCAGCCTCAATTTATGTAAATCTATAAAATGGGTACAAAATATCTACAGGGTTGTTTTGAGGATCAAAATGATAATACATGTAAAGTGTTTTATAAACCTTAAGACACTGTATAGATATTAACTGCCTTCCCCTAAGTAGAAGAACCAAGACTCAAATCTCAATCTCCAGAGTTCAAGTTCCCTTCTTGAAATAAAGGACAGCAGGATGGTGTCACAGTCACCACAGATCTGGCCCTACATAATCTGGTGTGAAGGGGGCAACTTTAAGCAGCTAGGACCTCCTAAAGGTGGTGAACTAATACAGGGAGCCCTTCTCATTTGTTCTTCTAGTTGTAAAGATCTCTTCCATCAGATTTAACCCTCTTCTCCAAGGAAACCAAGGATATTTCCCTAACGTGTGACAAAGGTATTGTTTTCTCCAGGGATTTGTAGGTGGAAAAGTCAGATGGGGGGTAAAGTAGTCTCCCTCTTCATAATTCACAAAGTATCATTCATGAACTTATCATGAAGCGTATCTCCATACCATTCAGATTAAGTTTTGGAAGATTTTTAAATAATGGGAATCCTTGATGAATACCTTATTCCAAGTGAATTTAAAAGTAAAAGCAAAAAAGGGTTTTTCACGCTTGCAGATACATGGCAGGGGGGATTGGGGGAGAATAGATTCATTGAAAACATTCCTGTTCTAAGTTTCATAATGGAATTTTTCAAGGAGGATAGAGAAATCTTCCTAGTTAATCTGATTTGAGGGAGGTTAAAAGAAGTATTAAAATTAAAGAAATTAAAGTAAAAAGAAACTTATTCAAGCAAATAGTATTGTCATCTTAAAGTAAGTGCTACTATTTCCTTGCTGCTTCCATCTGCCCCAAATCTAAAAGCCATAACTACATACAGCTAGCATTTACTGTACAATTGCTTTTCTCCTATAGCCCAACAATTGAATGGCTTCGCTTCCCATCTCCAACTGGAAAAGGAGGTACATCTACATCCTGCCAATATCAACAGTGAGCATCCAGTCTTTTCTCTCCTAGCCCACAGTTCCCACATGGAACAGGTAGCAAGTTCTTGGAGAGGCTATAAAACCTATGAGTCTCAGGAAAAGATTTTGCTGCCAGTCTCCACAGTCCTGAGTTTGAATTGGCCAGAAGTGCAACATTTTCCTAATTTAAGGAGTACATGATCTTTCCAAGACAGGCATTAAGGACCATTTTCAGCTGAAATGGCCAATTCTCTGAGAAAGTGGTATTCCTCCTGCTCTATCCAAATCTTTAAAAAGCAACAGTTGAATAGTTTTGCAGTATCCCAGCTGCTCTGTACTTCACCTTTTTCGAAGAATGTTCAGGCCAGAAAAGTCTGCAGAGGAAGCAGACAGTGGGTGACTCCTCCTGCCAGCCAACTTCCATCTGTCAGCCGGGGATGAAGTAGACTGAATTTTCCACATCAATCCAACATAAATGAGGCACCTGAAAGAAACCTCCATGTCTATTTCTGCCATTTTTTTATCACCAGAAATTTCCTTCTGCATTCAAGTGAACCTTTATTTCAAGACTTAACTGCTTCAATGCTTTTTTGCCTTCCATTTCCAAAGTTAATAACTATTAAATGTCTGCATAAAGAAGCTGCTTTAAGAGAGTCCTGTGTCTTCTTGTAAGGTAGGAGTTTTATAGATAGACATCCAGGAGCTTAAGTCTTTCATTTGTCATAAATAGCTCAAAAACAGCTTCTCTAACTTATAATGCCACCTGGCATCTTTTGTAGATCTCAGAAGACTAGAGGAAATTCTGAGCATCTGACTTGCTTTTTTTTTTTTTTTTGGCAAAACCATAGATGCTAAGTAAAATGTAAGTTGCTAAAAGAATATTACCTGTGAAACTCATATGCTTATGCACTCATGTTAACATATTGTGTAAATGCAGCCTTGATTGTGGGATGTGCCAATAAATCCCCCTGCCTCAGCAAAGGAATAATTCTCTTTTACTATCCCTCCCAATGATCCTACAACTGTTAAAATACTGTAGCTCTTCTGCTAAAGGTTAAGGATAAGAAATGAACAGTGTTTCTTAGACTGAGTAAACACAAAAATATAACAATAGTACTATTTTAGTTTACTCATGCTATAAACTGGTGTATGAAAGCAAATGGTCCTCATGAAGAAGGCTATTTT
Organism: Bettongia penicillata ogilbyi; assembly: GCA_023548195.1. Lineage (NCBI taxonomy): Eukaryota > Metazoa > Chordata > Mammalia > Diprotodontia > Potoroidae > Bettongia > Bettongia penicillata. Next base: position 660,141 of record JAJHZJ010000300.1, read on the forward strand.
TGGACAGGTTAGGATAAATCAAAGTAACTGTGCCCTAACAAAACATGAACCTTAGGTGCTGTTATATTTATTACACTGCGTTGTATTTATTATACCATGTATCATATCATTATATTGATATTATCAACAAAATATAGCAGGAAGAGATAGAGAAATCTCATGTAAAATGGGTAGAGACTGTGTAAAAAATTTGAGAGTCTACCTGCCAAGACACTCATAGGAATTACATGAACACAATTACAAAATAATCTTTACTTAAATAAAGACAAATCTAAAGATTGGAGAAATATTAATTGCTTATAGGTAGACCAATCCAACATAATACAAACAACTATATTACCTGAATTCATTTAATTATTTAGTACTATACTGTAATAGCAAGCACCCTCACACATGCAGGATGGCCTGCTAGCACAGGTTCTTAGATCCGCTTTTGAGGGGTCAACAATCTTCTTTAATCACATACCAACAGAGAAAATACAAGCAGAGAAATAAAGATCAACAGACAGGGCTTCTAACTGTTCAACCATAAGGAATTACATCACAGATCAATAGATAGATCCAACTATCTGACCATTACATACATACAAAGTTACCAGAGAGAGAAGCACCAGCATCTTGGTTTTCAAAGCCTGGGGTCTCCTTAACAGCTTCCTAGAGTCTCATCTCTCACATAAACCTTCTTCCAAAGACTAAGTCCCAAAGTAAAACCTCACCTCAGCGTATATATACACTTTTCAGAGGCGGAGGGCATCATGACCCTCATGACCCAGTGCCTCATTAGAAATTAACAAAAGGTGTGAGCCTTCCTGCACAACAAACCACTGATCAAGCTTCCCTTAATGGGCTCCACCTAAGGTCTATTAATGGGTAGGGAAGATCTTTAACTGTTATTAACATTACACATACCAATCAAACTACCAAAGGATTACTTTAAAGAACTAGAAAAAACAATAAAATTCACCTGGAAGAACAAAAGGTCAAGGATATCAAGAGAATTAGTGGGGGGAAAAAGAGTGAGTGGGGATAGGGGTGGAAGTGAGTGGGAAGGAAGAGGGTTTTGCAGTATCAGATTTCAAACTGTACTCCAAAACTACAGTTCTCATAACAACTTGGTAAGAAACAGATTTATCAGTGGAACCAGTTAGGTACACAATATGCAGAGGCAAATGAGTACAGTAGCCTAGTGTTTGATAAATCCAAAGATCTCAGATAATTAGGACAAGAACTCACTATTCAACAGAAAAAAAATTGGGGGAAAACTGGAAAGCAGTCTGGCAGAAATCAGGTATTGATGAATATTTTATATTATATGCCAAGATAAACTCCAAAGTGATGCATGATTTAATCATAAAGGGTGTTTCACCCCAAGTTCCTTCTTTCCCCCTTATCTTACATCACCCGGATGCCTTCTGTCACTATTGCTTCTTGTCAAGACTAACTCCTCTACATGCACAAATGATCCCATTCTATCCCATCTCTGCCAACAGATTGCCTCCTCTGTTGTCATCCCCATTCTCATTTATCTTCTATAATCTTGAGTAATCTCTGTCTACTGGCTCCTTTCTTATTATCTACAAACATATCTATGTATCTTCCTCGAAAGTCCTCATTTGATTAACTATCCCCACTGTTAGGGATTAACCCTCCCCACTATTGTCCCATATCTCTCCAACCTTTTGTGGCTAAAATCTTTAAGAAAACAATAGATGCCTTCAGTTCTTTGCCTCTCATTTTCTTCTTATTTGTCTACATTCTGGTTTCTAACCATTGAAACTATTGAACTCATTATTCAATCAAAACTGTTCTCTCCAAAGTTATCAGTGACCTCTTAATTGCCATATTCAATGGTCTTTTCTCGGTCCTCATTCTTCTTGACCTCTCTGCAGCTTTGACACCATTAATTGCCCTTTTTTCTTTGCTACCATATTCTTCATGGTTTTTGTGATATTATTTTCTCCTAATCCTCTTTCTAAATATCTGACTGTTCCTTCTCAGTTTCCTTTGCTGGATGCCCATCAAACCATGAAGATCCCTCAGGGCTCTGACCTGAGTCCTCTTCCCTTCCCTCTGCTCCCCTTCCATAGCTTTCTCTTTCCATCTCTTCTTTCTCTATAAAATTTCACTTGATGATCTCATCAGTTCCCATGGTTTAAATTATCATCAAATCTATTTATCCAACCCTAACCTCTCTGCTAACCTCCAGTCTCACATCTCCAACAGCCTGTCAGACATATCAAACTGGTTGTCCTGTAGACCTCATAAAATCAATGTGACCAAAACTGAGCTCATGATCTTTCCTCTCAAGTCCTTCCCACTTCCAAACTTCCATATTACTTTTGGGGGTACCACCATCTCCCTATTCCCTCAGGCTCACTGTCTAGGTATTGCCCCAGACTCTTCATTCTCATTCACTCCCTACATCAATATCTAATATTGCCAAAGCCTGTGGATTTTGCCTTTATAAAATCTCTGGAGTATCATCTCTTCTGTCCTCTATTATTGTCACCCCCTGGTACAGATCCTCGTCTCCTCATTCCTGCACTGTTGCAATAGCCTGCTGGTTGGTCTGCCTGCCAAAGTCTCTCCCTATTCTAGTTTATCCTTCATTCAGCAACAATAGTGATTTTCCTAAAGTGCAGGTCCAATCACTTCATGCCCCACCCCTACTCAATAAATTCCAGTGGTTCCCTATAACTTCTAGAATTAAATATGAAATACTCTGGAGTTCAAAGCCCTTCATAACGTAGTTCTGCACACGTACACATTTCAGCCTACTTATACCTCATACCCCCAGTATACTCTTCAATCCAGTGACACTGGTCTCCTTACTGTTCCTTGAACAAGACACTCCATCTCCTGGCATTTTCCCTGACTGTTTCTCATACCTGGAATGTTCTCCTTCCTCATGTCTATCTCCTTGCTTCCTTCAAGTCTAAATTAAAATCCCATCATCTATAGAAGAGTTGTCAGACTCAGAGCAGGCACCTGCAAAACTCTGGAGTGAAACCTGAACTAGATTAAAAATCATTTGGGAACTGCTTAACAAAATAAATAAAAATACAAAATAGATAATGTTAATTTGTGGTTTTCTAGGTCAGTATGCAGCCATAGGAACCTGTTTCTCCTTAAGTTTGACACCACTGTAATAGAAAAAACCTTTTCCAATCCCTCTTAACTATCTTAATTAGTAACTTCTCTTTGTTGATTATTTCCTACTTAACTATATACATTTAACCTAGATACCTTTTATTTGTACATAATTGTTTACCTGTTAGTGTCTCCATTAGATTGTAAGCTCCTTAAGGACAGATAATATCTTTTGCCTTTTTTTTTCTATCCCCAGTGCTTAGCCCAGTGTAATGCCAATGCAATACCCACAGCAGCTGCTTGGATTGCATGTGGATTTCCTGGATAAATTTGCAAAATATAAATTCCCTTCCTCAAAGGTGAAAGCAAGATATTTATTCAGATACCAGAAAGCCAATTCCACCATGGTAACAATGAAATTTGTATACATTGCCAATACGGGGAACACAGGAATTCCCAAGCCTTCCCTCCATTTGGACTCCCCACAAACAAGCTCCCCTAGGCAAAATTCCACCCTCTCTCACTCACACTAGCTGCTCTGCCTCAGCTCTGCCTCACTCTCTCTCAACTCTACCTTTCATGCTCCATCAGTTCAGCAAGCTCCTCTCACCATCAACTCCATGTGACTCAAGCTGTGAGTTGGGCCAAAGCTCAAAGCAGATCACATGGGCCTATTAAGGGACAGGGAAGATCTTCATATTCCTTTACCATTACACCCAGTGCCTGGAACATAGTTGTCCTTTGTTCTCGAAGAGGATTAAAATAACGTCACTGTTTTTGAGAAAAGTTGCCATGTGTCTGACTGTGGCTAATCAGACAAATACAAGCTAAGAATGCCCTACCATAGATCAAGCATATGAACATTTGGGGTAGATTCTCTAAATTTGCACATCTCAAGTTTCTTTTGAGCTATTTCCATTCTGCTTTGTTCATAGAGTATAGCATCTTCTCTGATGTAGGTACATCATACTGAGCAGTCCTATTCCAGTGTCTCCCATATCACTCAATCAATTCCAAAGTTCTTAAAAGAGACCTTGAGAGTGTCCTGGTATCACTTTTTTTGACCACCATGTGAGTCCTTGCTTTGTGTAAAATAGCCTTTTAGGCAAGTATATGTTGCCAATTGGAGTTGTGCTGTGTAAGATAGAGTTTGAATGCTTGGTAGTTTAGTTTGAGAAAGGACCTCAGCGTCTGATACCTTATCCTGCCAGGTGATCTTCAGAATCTCCCTAAGACAGTTCAAGTGGAAGTGATTCAGTTTTCTGGAAAGCTCTGTAGACCTTCAGCTTGGTACCTCTTTTCTCCCACATTATCCTTCAGAGCCTCCCAAACAGCTGGAACGTATATTGCCAAGGAAAGTGAATTTATCCATAGTATTCAAAACTACTTCATTTGCTGTAATGGATGGTTCCACATATGGATGATGTGGTGCTGGCTGATGGAGAACCTGGGATTTCTTGGTGTTGTTAGGTTAAAATTAGCACAAGGAGCAGAGAACTGATCCATACCTTGTTGCATCTCAGCTTCAGAGGTTGCACTGAGTGCACAAATTTTTGTAGCCCTGTGCCTGACACATAGTAGGCTCTTAATTATTAGTAATATCTTATTAACTGACTGACATCATAATCAAATTGGAGGAGCATGAAAGAAATTATCTGTCAGATCTATGGGTAGAGGAAGAATGCATGACCAAACAAGAGACAGAGAGGTTCACACAAGGCAAAATAGACAATTTTGATCACATGAATCATTTTTAAAATTTGCACAAACCAATGCAGCTAAAATTAAAAGAGAAGCTTAAGGTTGGGGGAGGGGGATCTGGATCTTTGCAACAAGTTTCTCTGATAATGGTCTTATTTCTAAGATCTATAGGTAATTGAGTCAAATTTACATGAATAAGAGCCATTTCCCAGTTGATAAATGTTCATAGAGTATGAATAGGCAATTTTTAGAGAAGGAAATCCAGGCTATCAATAGCCATATGAAAAACTATTCTAAATTACTATTAAAGAAATGCAAATTAAAACTACTCTGAAGTGCCACTTCACGCTCATCAAATTGACAGACTTGACAAAAAGGAAAATAACAAACGTTAGAGGAACTGTGGAAAAATAGGTTATACTAAAGCACCCTGTTTTGGAAGTGTGAACTGATTCAGTTTTCTGAAAACAATTTGCAACTATGCCCAAAAGACTATTAAACTGTGCATACACCTTTGACCCAGGGACATTGCTACTTGTTCTATATTTCAAAAAGATGAAAAAAAAAAGAGGAAAAGGGCCCATATGTAAAAAATACTTATAATGGCTCTTTTGAGAATGAGAAAGTGAGAGGTGCCCATCAATTGGTTAGTGGCTGAACAAGTTATGTTATATGACTGTAATGTGCAATATAGCACAAAATGCGTCATGAAAATGAAGGGCATGCTTTCAGAGAAACCTGGGAAAACTAATATAAACTGATGCATAATGAAGTAAGCAGAATCAGAACAATTTGTAATATAAAGTTTGCATATGTATGTATATATTTTCTTTTGAATATAGTTGTAATCTGTTTGCATTCTGTTCTACATTTGGTTCTGCTGTTTTCTCTGCATTATTTTATATTTTATTTGTATCATTTTATAGATCTTCCAAGATTTATTTGTATTTCTCACATTAATAGGCTTTGAAGGAAGGCTGATATAATTTACAATGAGGCACAGACAAAAGCAAAGATATTTCAAAAAACTCTCATGGGAAATTAAGGAGATCTAAAGAAGTTAAAGGTAGCTAGTGGCATTGTTTAGAGCATTGTATCTGCAAGCAAAATACAATCTTTTGCTGTTTTTGTTTTAGTATAATCAAGAAGTATAATGCCTCTGAATAATGTGATGAAGGAGGATCTTTCCCACCCATCGTAGTGCCTGGGAAGATTTGTAGGAAGGGTCACACCTTTTGTAATGAGGCACTGGTTCTCAAGGAATGTGATGTCCTCTAGTTCCAAAAAGTGTATAAAGACTCTGAGGGTGGGGTTTTACTTTGGGGCTTACTGACTGGAAATGTTTATTTGGCCAGAGGAGGACTTTGGGAAGCTGCCCTTAAGGGCCCACCCCTGGCTTTGAGAATCCAGATGTTGGTGCTTCCCTCTCTGGTAACTATGGTCAGATAGTTGGACTATCTGTTGAATTATGGTCAGGCTGAGGAAGTCATGTCTGTTGATCTTAAATTTCTCTGTATTTTCTTTGAAGTTCAGGGTGCTGACTCCCCTGAACTAGATGAATGATATATGTTCCTGGTTAAAGGAATGATACATGTGCTTGACTAAAGTGATGGTTAACCCCTCAAAAGTTGCCTTTCCTTTTATGAATGCAGATCTAAGAACCTGAGGTAGCAGGCCCCCCGTGTATGTTGGGGTGAGTATTGCTGCAACCTTCAGGCCTAAAGTCAGGAAGACCTGAGTTCAAATTCAATCTCAGACACTTACCAGCTGTTTGACCCTGGGCAAGTCACTTCACCCTGTTTGCCTCAATTTCCTCATCTTAAAATGAGCTGGAGAAGAAAACGACAAACCACTCCTGTATTTTTGCCAAGAAAACCCCAAATGGGGTCATGAAGAGTCAACACCACTGAAAACAAGAAAAACTAATTGGTTTTCCCTGCCTCAAATCCCTTCCTGTATATTCTCCATGTAGCTATAAAACTCTTGTTCCTTAAGAGCAGATATAACTGTCAATCCCGTATTCAATAAACTCCAGTGACTCCCTGTTGCCTCCGGTCTAGGACAAAATATAAATTCATCCACTTAACTTTAAAGGACTTTGCAATCTTGCCCCTAGGTTGTGTCTTTCCAGTCTCATTGTGCATTCCTCAATGTCAAGCACTTTGTGATCTGTCCAAATTGGCCTTCTGTCTGTGATGTCCCTCATAGCGCTCTTCTCTGTGCCTTTGTACTGGCCATCCATCATGCCTGTCTTGTATTCCCTACTCACCTGGATCTCAAAGAATAATTAATTTCTTTTAATATGCAGCTCAAGCACCACCTTTTACATGAAACCTTTCCTGATCCCCTCACCTCCTACTACCCTCCCCTGTAGCCGTGCTGTATTTCACTCATATTCATTTGTATTTATTCTCTACTTATATATGCATTTGTTGTCTCTCCCAATGAAATCTAAGGTCCCAGAGAATTGAGACTGTTTTATTCTTTGTACCTGTATTCCCAGAGCCTAGCATGGTAATGACACACAGCAGAGGCTTGATAAATACTTGCTGATTGATAGATACAATTAGCTAAATGCTATGGTGAAAAAAATGGGAATTTGGAATAGAATTAGATTTCTGAGATTCACAACTAATGTGCGATTCGCTCTCTTTCTCTACATAACTAAAACCTTTAGGTTTTATTTAGCTTTCTAGATAGCTCTCCAGAAGAGAAAATAATGTGGCAGCAGATCCCATCAAAACCAACTTCAGAGACTTGCCAGGCTGCTAAGGTCTGTAAAAGATAGTTATGTGATTTGGGGGAAATAATTTTTTTAAAAAACAAATTTTAAATAGCTTTTGTTTTTCCATCACCTGCATTTGTAAATATATCTACTCAAACCATACTTTATAGTAATAAATAAGAGGGGGAAAATAACTTAGTTAAAATAACTAACCATCTGACATTATATGCATAGTTCCCTACTTCTGCAAAGAAGAGGAGGTAGGTGACTTCTTACGTCTCTTCTCTAAGAAGATCAATGTAATGTAAAACTTGATCAACATAATTGCATAGCATTGTTTCTCTGGTGTAGTTGTTTCCATTTCCATTTCCATTCAATTTACATTCCATTTACATTTACAAGGCCAATTTGTACATTACATCCATTTACAAGTAGCCATTGTGTATAGTTTTCATTCAACTTGCATGCATCAGTTCATGTAAGTTTTCTCATACTTTTCTGAACTTTTCATGCTCATGGTTTCTTACTATACAGTAGTATTTCAGATATCAGTATATCACAGCTTGTTTAGACATTCCTCCATTGATGGTCATCCACTTTGTTTCAAATTCTTTGCCACTCCCCAAAGTACTATTATGACATAGAGATTTTATTTTTAGTGTTAACTTCCTTGAGGGCAGGAACTTACATGTTTTTCTTTGTATCTCCAGTACCTCCAATGATCCTTGGCACATAGTTGGAGCCTAATAAATGCTTGTGGAAGGGAAGTAATCCTATATCCTTAGTTATAGAATCTCTACATCAAAAGGTTTAGATATTTTATTCATTTTCTTAGAATAAATCTATAAAATAAGGGGATTAGACCAACTGATCTTTAAAGTCCCTTCTAGTGTTAACATCATATGGCTCTATGGTTCAATCCCCCTCAACAAGCATTGTTGCCAGGAGGTGCTAGAGATAACAAAAAAAAACATCAAGTCCTCAAGGAGCATCCAATCTAGGTGATGGGACAGGTGTATAGAATGTTCAGAGATAAGCAAACATAAGGCAATTTGAGGAGGAATTGGGCATTAAACAACTGGAGGCCATAGGTTCTGGAAAGCCTTCACAGAGGTGTTGATGGAAGAACTAAACCTTGAATGCTGAATTTCTCAAGCTTTTATTAAGTGCTTAAGCACAGGCCGCAGAACTAATTTAAGTAATAGACCATTTCTGCCTTGATGGAGCTATGGAATGATGGTTTATAGAGCAGCTTCTGAGTCAGTGTCCACTCTTACCTCCATCAAAGAAAATTGTCCCCAACCTTGTCCCTAAATTTCTAATTCTATCAGAAAATGCCTTTGAAGGCAAGAGTCTGTCCTTAGCAGATGTTATAGAACCTAAAAATGATGGTGTAAATTCTACTATTGTTATTTCTTTGTGGGATAGAACATCATGACATCACAGCATCTTCCCCCTCACACACCCAATCTAAGTTTCTTGAAGGCAGGCATTATCTCTTTTCTGTTTTTTGTATTCTTGGTAGTGATTATATAGTCCCAATGCAAATGGAAAACAATCACAAAGTCATTTCTAACAGAACCTAGACTTGACCATTGGAGGAGTTCAAAGGAACTTTGAATGTCTTCAGAAAGAATAAATGTACGATGCTTCCCAAACTAGATATGGACCATCTGTTTGGAAAGCACAGGAAAGGATCAGTAAGAGGAGAGACTGAATTTTACATCAGAAAGAAATTATTTTAAAATGTGTGTGTGTATGCATATGTATATATATATATATATATATATATATAAAACATATAATACATATTTTTTCACATACACAGATGCTTAGGAATTGGGTCCATTTAAATAATGACAATAAATAATGCTTTTGAATCCAAGTTAGCAAAGATTTTGTTACCAGAATCTCAGAAATTCTGCCTACAGAGTTTTATGTTATTTACTGAAGTCGCGTCAGAGAAGACCTCAGAATGTATGTACTCTCTGCTAATTGTGCCTGTTTAGTTCCTCACTGGCTCAGTTATTGTTTTTCTCAGTACAGAATTCACTTTACATCAATATTGAGGAATTTCCAGATTTCATCATAAAGCATTTTGCCAGTAAGCTTGGGAAATTAGGTGTTTGCACCCACAACATGAATATATTTAGTTTGTGAAGGTGGCTTGAAGTCAAAAAAGCTCCTGCTGTCTGTCTGTATTTTCCATTGTGCAGTAAAATACAAGGGGAAAATGGAAATGTTATTCATCAGTTTTATTGGATGTGTTACCTAAACATGGAGGTCATTTCACTCATCACCCAATAAAATGCACTTGCCCCTTTGTTTATAGGGAATGTAAACACCTTGTTTATTTGAGGCCTTCCTTCTGACTGTCTCTGTCCATGTCTGTGTTGATTCTCTCTTTGACTACAAGCTCTGGAAAGGCAGGAATTCTTGTCTAATTCACACCATACAAATTCTGGCCCAGCACTATGCTCTGACAGCTGGGCTTTGTAGCATTTTCTATAATGATAATAACATGAAACTATTAAAGAGTGTATGTATTATAAAGCTAAGCTGCTAGAATTTTGTGATAAAACTCCCCATCTGGGAGCCAGTTTTCTAATAAAAACCATCATATGTATGCATATATGTATACACATACTTATATATCTATAACTTCAAAGCTCTTTTTGGCATGTACTTATGAAACTGTACAATTTAATTAGTAATGACAATTTCTTAAGGGGCTATAATGAACCAAATCCAGTCACACAAAGGCTTTCTGGCAAAAGTGTTCTCTTAACTCTTACTTTTTCTGACACAAAAGTATTCTAAAACCAGAAGTTCCCCTTTGAACCCAAGTTTTTGGTTTGTGTAACTTTGTGGCCAATAAAAATTTTTCATTTTGCATTGGAATTGATGCTAGGTACCTAGACCAGAGAGACATTCAACAAGCATTTTATATATATATATATATATATAATATGTTATATTATATATATTATAATCACTTTTATGAGGCACTATGCTAAGTGCCAGTGATACAAAATAAAAAAATGGTAAACAGTTTCTTCTCTTCAAGGATATTAATAATGTTAATAATAACAAATTAACAAAATAAAATATAAAATGAATTAATAAGTAAGTAATAACAACTAATACATAGTGCTTTAAGGTTTACAGAGTGCTTCACCAGGGTTATTGTATTTGATCTTCACAACAATCTTTAGAGGTAAGTGTTATTATTATTATTATTGTATTTTTACAGTTGAAGAAACTGTAGCAAATACAGGTAAAGTGACTTGCCCAGGGTCATACAGCTGGTAAGTGTCCGAGGCAGGATTTGAACTCAGATCCTCCCATACTCCACTAGGTGTCACCTAGATGCCCATTCTTTTAGTTATTCTCTTAAAGAATAGTTATTCTCTTAAAGAATAAACAAATGCTAAATGCAAGGTAATTTGAAGAAAGAATAGATACTAACAGCCTAAAGACTCAGGTAAGGTTTTCCATAGAAAATTCTGAAGGACAGTTGTGAAGGAGTGCAGAGGGTGTGCTGGTGTGGGTCAGCAAGCAATAGCTGGAAGGTGGGGACATGAAGGAGAGTAACATGAACCATCTGAAAAGGTAGATTGTGGCTAGACTGTGAAAGGCTTGAATGAAATTGGAATTTATTGCTCATGTTGACAAAACTCATCCTAAATCAGTACTTATCTATCAAAATTGTCTAAGTTCCTCTCTGTATGTAACATGTACTCAGCTATGGACAGAACCCAACAGCATCTGCACCACCGTAGCAGTGGAGTGAGGAGACATCTGAGTGACCTCAACATTGGGAAGGGACAAATGACCCTACAGGTCTGGGAACTGTTATCAGGTCAAACAATCGTTGCTTCAGCTGCCTAAGAGCTGCTACAGTTCTCTTCTGTGCCAAGGTGATGTATCACCTGAGGGTTTCTGGGACTCAATTCTGTGACTCCTGGGAGGTTGAATATCTTCTTCCTCCTCAGAGCATCCAACTCTCCTCTCTTCAGGAAGAACCTAAACATTACCATTAAGTTCTTATTGTACAGGTGTCCTTTCCCTTCCTTTTCTCGTTTTTGGAACACTTCCATTCTCCATCAACTTGAAAAGGGTCAAGTCTCCCCTCCTCCACCTCAGAACCCTCCACTCTCTTTCCCCTTATTGAAGACTTGCTTCTATTTCCTTTGGGAACTCATCCTTTTTTAACAACATGAAGAATGTTACCAGCTTCACATTCTGGATTGGGATTTGGTATACCACCCACAGTCCATTCTTTCTCAGATTCTTGGATGGGATGGCAGACTCTTTGGTACTGCTCACTCTGGAGTCATTCTGGATGGTCAGGGCAAAGTCTAGGATCTTGGGTCTATCCCTGGGTGACCTTGGCCTGTCTCTGCCTCTTTCTCCTGGTATAATTGCCAACTGGAAAATTGGTACCACCCCTATATCCTTGACCACCCTCAAGTACAGGTTATAGACAGGGTTGAAATTGTCCTCTAGGAGAGAGGTTGTCCTCCATTTGGAACACAGATATTAATCACTCACTGGCTGAAATTCTTCATAATGGTTGAGATTTTCAGCCTTATTACTTGAAACTATTTTTGAACATTTACACCGTAATCCTAGGCATCTGGTTAAAACTTTTAGAGCCCATTTTCCCCACCCACTAATCTACTCTATCACTTTATCTAGTGCTCTATTTGTTCCATGAGCAACCAGGTGGCAGAGTGGATAGAGCTCTGGGGCTGGAGTCAAGAAGACTCATCTTCCTGAGTTCAAATTTGACCTCAGACACTTACTAGCTGTGTGACTTTAAGGAAATCACTTAACCCTGCTTGCCTCAGTTTCTTCATCTGTAAAATAAGCTGGAGAAGGAAATAGCAAACCACTCCAGTATCTTTGTCAAGAAAACCCCAAATGGTGTCCCACAGAGTCAGACAGGATGAATATGACAGAACAAAATGATTGGTTCCACACTTTTCTTACTTGTCTTACCAACAATCTTTTCTTTCAGCTTCTTTTATTTAACTTATTCTTCCTTAAACTATATATATTCTCATGCTTATGTACATATATATATATATATACACATATATTTGTGACTGTATGTGTATATATACACATGCATGTATGTGTGTATATAAATGTGTATATATATGCATATGTATGTGTATGTGTGTGTATATATATCTATATCTATATATGTCTTTGATCTTTCATCTCTCAGAATTCAGTAGTAAAACCTCAATCAGAATTTGGACCTGGGGATTGTTCTTCAAATTCTCCTTAAGTTCTCCTTCCTACGTTATTACCCTTCTAGTATACTTGATTAGTCAAATCCCCTCCAAGTCACCAACAGGATTTCCTTCCTATTTGGTTCCTTTTCTCTTCTCCTGTTCTTTCCATATTTCCACCTCCCCCCAAAAAACAACCAGGAAGTAGTCTCTAAACAGCTATTAACTATCACTCTTCACATTCATTTCACTCAGAACAACACATCGTTGGACATCCAGATGGGAAATATGGTCAGTTAGTTAACTTGTTGCCTTGCATGCTAGCCCAGTCTTCTAAACATTTCAATATCTAGCTATTTTATTTAGGTACTTTTATAGTCTCCTCCATAAACCCAAACTATCAAATTGTATCACTTTGCATAAGGATGATGCATAGAAACCTGGTATTTCTTTGTTCAGGATGACAGATGTTATTCCAATTCTGCAAAGGAAGTGAAATAAGATGAGAAAGCCCATGGACAATAAATAGTGTAGCGGGGTGAGGCTCTTTTACCAGCAGATGAAGACTTTATGTTGACCAGTTTAACCAGGCTCACTCTATTTTTGTTTATAAACCAGTATCCACATTTGATAAATATTAGTTGGTACTAATCAGATAAGGAAGATCAAAAGGATATTGCAGGTCATTTGATTCTGTGGTATTTTCTACTGAAAAAGCAAGGGAAATTAATTCAAGATATAAACAAAGTGGTTAAAGAGCCAGTCTTGGAATCAGGATGACCTGGATTCAAGTCCTATTTTTGTGGTCATATTGGCCAGGTGGGCCTAAGGAAGCCACTTAACCTCTCAGTAACCCAGGAAATATGCTGAATAAAACAATAAATTGCAGAACATGTGACAACACACACTGGAATTTCCTCAATGAGTGTTCCCTACACCAATTAAATCACAGGTTCGGTCCAACCAAAAAGAAGTCTAAAAGTATGAGAGTATGGGATTAGATAAGGGGGACAAAGAAAAATCACAAGCAGGACAAGATGATTCTGTTTTCTTTATGGCTTAAATACAAAGTATAAGTAAAAATCAACTGAGACAAGTTCATTCAAACATAGTTTACAGCATTTATTTGCTTACAAAACAGAATGGTAATAGGTAAACAATAAATTATCCGGGTGTTCACACCAATCCGTATAGATGCAATGAAGAAATCCCAGCAACCAAAAACTAAAGAATTCTTTCATTAAATATAGATCTCTCTTTAGATTGAGGGAGAGTCACTGTTTTAGGATAGCAAGTCATTTCTCAAAACACAAAAAGAATATTGGTTTGTAAAACCATTGACTACAAAGATACAATAATCAGGTCCTTGGTTCCGAGAGTCTGGCAAAATGTATCAGGGGTAAATAATTGGGTTGGATTGGCCCACGATGCAAAATGGTGTTTTCCTGACAGCATTCCCTCCGTAGAGGGGGACTTTCTAACAGTCAGTGAGTTCATTTATTGGGTCCCTGAGGTAAACTTGGAATGCCCTTTTACCACATTTCTCCTGGGGGCCCATTTTTCCCTAATCCAATTGAGACTATTCAGTTCTGGGATTTCAAATTGTCTATTAGAGCAGGGGGAAGCTTTCAGTGTTGGAGATGGATTTTGCATTCTTTGCTGAGTAATTTCCTCATAAAACATTAATAATCTGGCCTACATTTAACACAGCAGAAGGAAGCACCATTCTTTAAAGACATTGGCCAATGTACAGGGCTTTTTTTTTTATTGTTTTGCTCTTATGACCCAGAGTAATAAGACTATCTTTTTTGGTTTTCATTATTAAACAATAATAATTAACAATATAGCACCCTGCAAATATTTTCTAAGAGGGCAAATTAGGCTACTTACTGAACAAGAGCTTTACAAGTGAATCTTACAAATCATATACCAATATTCTCCTTTAATAACAATGCTTTAAGAGTTCTTTTCATGGATTTTCCAGTTCCTTTTGGAATAATTGGTTCCCTGGGGCCATCAGATCAGGTCTTCCAAATCCTCTTGAACAGGTGTGAACTCCGGCTGATCAGGGTCAGGTGCTGGATAGGAAGACTGGGGGTATGAGACTAGCCAAGAACAGGACCCAGGAACCACAAACTCAATGTTCCCCATCATATCAGAGGTTCTCAGGGCCATGAGTTGAATGAGTTATGTGGTAAATGAATTCAAGAGAGGTCTTGACCACTTGGATTACTGTGTCCACCTTTACCCATCACCACCAAGAGCATGCAAATAGTTAGCAAAAGAGAAAAAAAGCAAAACATTAGAGCAGTCATTAGGAAACTGGCATCACAGCCAACTATTGAAACAGTATCCCTTTAATTTATAAAAAGGAACGCTGAAAACATTTAGCAGGATTATGAAAGCAGCAAAACAGGTTAGTGGGAAAGTGGGAAAGTGGGAGAGAGACCCAAATCATTTCTGGATAGCTCAGTGTTAACAGAAAACCATCACCAGGAGAGAAAAGGAATGCACCATACCTGCATATTTCAGGCAAGAGATGAGCAGCAAAGATCGGACACCAGATTTCACTAACTTAATTATGTATGTGTTTCCTGAGTGAATTTTTTTGATGGGGTGAGGGGTGTACACCGGGCAGGTTGACATGCCTGTTTTCATTTTGGAACTGTGTTAGCTAGTCTCTGTGCTGTGCTTTTGTCTTTATCAAATTCAAATGTTTCTCATGATGTTGCTTAATGCTGTGGAGACCACAAAAGCATGGAAGGAGTGGAGGTGAAAAGGGAGAAGGCAAGTGTGACGGGTAACCTTGTTTAGTGATGTGAGAACATTGACTGTGCACAAGTTACTGGGTCAAGCTTTGGTGGTGGTGGTCAATATGGCAGTTGTGTATCCATGGCCAAATGCAGCCAGAACAGAAGGCTTTGGTTTCAGTGCTGGTAATCATTGTAAGGGATCACGTCTTTAAAGACAGAATGGCAGTCCGAGGGGTGGCGGGAACAAGGGTAGGAGGAGATGAACAACAAAGAAAAAGACATCAGACATGCTTCATTCTGGACACATGGTTACCAAGGTTAACAGTCCTGCCATGGCAGATACATTACACTCAAGTCCAGCAAGCACTTTCTCTTCTCTACAGCTGTAGCAATGAAGGTCCTTAATACAATTTCATTTGTGAAATGATTCCTGAAAGCATTTATCTGCACAGCATATCCTCTGACAACATGCATTTGATGGAAGTGTTTAAGGAGTACAATTACTTATCAGGATCTTACTTTAGTAGTTAGTAATGAGGAGAAGTTATTATATTAATAATTTGGCTTCTTGCTAAAATTATTCTTATTCTCCTAATATTTATATAACAGTAGTAGTTGCTGTAGTAGTAGTAGTAGTAGTGGCAGTGGTAATAGCAGTAATAAATGAATCCCATGAATGAAATTAAGGTAATTCTGTTCATTATGCTGACAACTGGAGGGAGGTTCTCCTCCAATATGAACATTCTTACCAAGAGTCCTTGACCATATCAGAGTGGCAACAAAGGATGAAGCTATAACATTCCTACCAATCCATTCTAATTATCAACTACCAAGTCAGTGCCTCCAATTACTTCTCTGAATATTCTATGACTGAGAAGAGGGAAGGAAAGAAAAACTGAAATTTGCTCTTTTCAATTCTTCTATCTATTTTTTTGAAGGGCTACTTATTTTCCTGGTATATATACTTTATAGCATTCAGGATATCTTCCCAGATGATTCTGGCCTTTGTTAAACTTGAACTATACTTCCCACTCACCATTGATCAGTGTCTTTTTTCTCCCTCCCCCATAACACCAAAGTCCATTACCACCATCACTGTAGACCATACGCACCTCCAACACCATAACTGGAACAGGAAGAAGGGTCACAGTAGCCAGGTTGACCTGAAGGTCCCTGTGGCCCAGGTACACCTAGGTGACCAGGTGGACCTCGTGGACCAGGTGAACCTTGTGGCCCAGGGCTACCAGTTCGACCCTCACCAGCAGGTCCTATGAGAACACAAATGTACAAGTAGATTGACTGTTAGCATTCATGTTATTTAGGAAAGTAAACTAAAGCTGCTAATGGAAATAAACAAACTTGCTTTTCAGTTTTCTCTTCCTTACATATAAATGCTCTTCACTTTGCATCTGCTCCTTCCCAGTTCATTCCTTGCTAATGGAAAATGCAATGAAAATACCTATAGGACTCCCTTTCTCCTTTAGGCAACTGTCTAAATCATCTCAGAACAGCAAAAAGCAAAACTCATTCTTAACTAGTATCTTCTGTACAGTCTATGAAAAAGGAGTACATTTTGACCAACAGTATTTTTCATGCAAAATGTTGTTGTTTTCTAATTGTATAAGAATCCTAGGATACCCTATTGGGGTATTCTTGGCAAAGATACTGAAGTGATTTGCCATGTCCTTCTCCAGATCATTTTACAGTTGAGGAAAATATAGCAAACAGGTTAAGTGATTTGTCCAGGGTCACATAGCTAGTAAGTATCCGAGGTCATATTTGAACTCAGTTCTCTCTGACTCCAAGCCCAGTGTCTCTTTCTACTTACTGTGCCACTAGCTGTCTCTAAGTAATGGAGCTCAATGAAAATTTTGGAGGAATTAAGATTTTCTGAACTCAAAGATGCTTTGAGGCCATCACCCAGGCTGGAACCAAAGTGTTTGAAAGGTCTTCAAGTTGAAAGTAGGGATTGTTTCATTCACTGTACTTATATCATACACGAATGAAACAATCCAGTTAAGCTTGGCACATAGTGGGCACTTAATAAAAACTTGTTAAATAATAGATTAATTGGTACAATTCTCTCCTGGTTCAAGAAATCTCCAATTAACCATGAAACATTTAAAGCCAAATCATAAGGAAATCTACTTTACTCCAAAATGTGCTATGAAGGCCATTCCTTCCAAAGAACTCTTTCCAAGCTATCATCAGGGCCAAAAACCCTTAATTCAATCAGACTAAAGACATAACATTATCTATAATCTGGAGAGCCTATTTTATCATCAGAAGACAAGAAAAATATACAGAAAGCTGCAAACTCTACATCAGATGCATAAGACCACAACCACCCTGGCACGTTGCATAAACTTTACACGTAATTTTGGCTAAATGAGGATAAATGCTTGGGAGTTTCTCAGTTTACACTCACACACACACAGCTTTCCCTCTATTAACCCAATCATTTGAATGAGAAATAGAGGAAATGTAGCCCTGACAACAGACATTACAACTTTCCCCAGCCTGGAATGACAAGGAAGTACAAGAATTTGCCTCCTACCAAAGCTTGCATAGGTTACCTGCAGGTCCAGGGGGGCCTCTGGGTCCTTGACTTCCAATGCCTGGATTTCCTTTTTCTCCCTTGACACCTGATAAACCTGTTGAGACAAGCACCATTAGAATGCTATTTAGGAAGAGGCAGAATATTTACAGAAGTTGTAAAGGTTTTTAGTAGCCAAAGAAGAGCAGGTATAAATAAGGAAAGGGCCTGAGAGGGAGAGATTTCAGTTTAAAGTTCAGTAAGTTTAAAGTTTTGAAAAAGTATGTATGTGTGTGTGTGTGTGTGTGTGTGTGTGTGTGCGTGCTGTTCAGTTGTTTCAGTGACGTCCAACTCTTAGTGACTCCATTTCAGGTTTTCTTTGGCAAACATATTGAAACAGTTTGCCATTTCCTTCTCCAGCTCATTTTATAGATGAGAACACTGAGACAAACAGGCTTAAGCGATTTGCCCAGGGTCACACAGCTAATAAATGTCTGTGGCCACATTTGAATTCTGGTCTTCCTGAGTCCAGACCCAATATTCAATCTATCTATTGCTTTGCCTAGCTGCCCAAAGGAGAGAGAGGTTAGGGCTAGATAAATAGACCTGATAATTATATGCATAGAGATGATAATTAAGCCCATGGGAACTGGATATATTTGTTTAATTAAGAAAAATTCACTACACACACACATGCACACACGCGCACACGCACACACACACACACACATACATCCTCACTTTCAATCAATCAACGAGCAATTATGTGCCAGACATCATGCTAAGTACTGAAGATATACAAACAAAAATGAAAGTCTTTAATCTCAAGAAGGTTATAGTCAATGGAAGAGACAACATGTACGCATAAAAGTATATACAAAAATATATGAGAAATGACTTCTGGGGAGGCATTAGCACCTGGAGAGGAAAGGTTCCATGTAGAATGAGGCGCTTGAGCTGAGTTCTGAAGATAACTAGGGAGTCTAAGAGACAGAGGTCAGGACAGTTTGCATTCCAGGCATAAGGAAGAGCCTGTGTAAATGCACAGGGATGGAAGAAGAGCTGTGCATCAAGAGCAAGCGGGCAGCTAGCTGGCACCACAGTGCACAGAGCTGGGGCCTGGAGTCAGAAAGACCTGAATTCAAATGTGACCCCAGATACCTACTAGTTATATGACCCTAGGCAAGTCACTTAACCTCTGCTTGCCTCAGTTTCCCCATCTGTAAACTGGGGAATAACTAATAATAAAATCTACCTTCCAGGGTTGTCGTGAGGTCAAGTGAGACAATATTTGTAAAGCACTGAGCACAGAGCATGGCATGTAGTAAGAGCTATGTAAATGTTAGCTTTTAGTTATTTATTTAGTTATATTATTTACATATAATGTTTATTATATATAAAGTATATTATATAAAATATATTACAGATAAATATTATTTATGCAATATTTATATAATATTATTAGCTACTAAGATGGCCAAACAAGATACACAAACAAAGATTTGACTAGACTGTAGAGTACATGGCTAAGGCTCCCACTTCTCAAGAGTTCTCTAAAGTCAATAGACTTTGAGATTAAAGTGAAAATCTGGCCCACTTAGAATGCAGTGTCCACGCTTTGCTTATTTTTTCCAACTTCTCCCTTTCCTGTTTCTAAAGTTATCTAAGTTTGATCACAGGTCTTGGGGACATGGACCCTGTCTGTACAGAGGGTGTGGCTCATGTAGTGTGCGTACTGCTGGCACACCGCGAATAATATACAATCATAAATGATCGCCTCTGACATTTCCTTATAAAATAACATTATCATGTATCTGCAAAAGACACGAATTATAAGTGTCAGAGCAAAAATTAAACAAACAAGTTGCTGAGTTCTGAAAAGTCTGAATTTCCATTAGAAACTTGGAACCATTAGAAAAGCCATGCTTGATTTTGATGATTCAGCCCCATAAAATCCAAACCAATTCATGCTTCTTTTCCACTTAACAGACCTCTGTTAATAAACTGAAGCTTTGCAGAGATACAACTCAATTGTACACATAAATAATACATAGAGACTGTATCTGCCAGAATTATTATATCTGGTTTGCCAAACAGACTATCATATAGGCTGTAGAAAGATTGTAGAACAGATTCAGAACAAAGACCAGATGAGGCTGTGAAATGGCAAACCCAAATGGAAAATTCAATTGGGTCTAAGCTAAATCAGTGTTAGATGGGGTTCTATGTAGTAACGGATTTTATTAGAACAATATATATATATATATACACATACACACACATACACATATATATATATATACATACACACACACACACATGCATTTATTGTTCAATGACACCTTGTATCTCTTCCTTTATGTCCTCTTCTGCTTCCTCTCTACCACCAGGAACTAGGCTTTCATACCACTTCCCCACCATATCCATACTACACAGCTGTTCAAGTACTATCCCCAGTTCATCTCTCATTAGAATGGATGCCCTTTGAAGTCAAGGATTGCCTTGCTTGATCATATTTACGAGTGCTTAGCTCAATGCCTAGTGAGTAGCAGCAGCATCAACAGTAGTGGTAGCAGCTAATATTTATTTAATACTCTCAATTGATTCTTACAACAACCCTGTGAGGAAGGTACTATTATTATCCCCATTTTAGAGATGAGGAAACTGAAGCTGAGATGGGTTAGTGCCTTTCCCAGGATCCCACAATTAGTAAGCAAGCATCAGAGGCAGGATTTGAACTCAGGTCATCCTGACTTTTAGGTCTAATACTCTATCCACTGTGCTGTCTGGGTTCCCCAAGTATTGAATAAATATCTGTCTGTTGATCATCTACTTAGAGCAAGACTCAAGCTCACATTCCACCTCTCACACTGACTGGGTCAGCCTGAACAAATCACAACCTTCTGTCCCTTAGTCAAGAGCTTATGTTACAGATGAAAGTGTTTCCTTGGGGGAGCTCTCAACATTAATAAAATAATGCGTAAATGTACAGAGTACATATCAAGTGTTGGATGGAGGTGGAATACACTAGCAATAGGAAGTATCAGAAAAGACCTGGCCTTTGAGGGAATATTTGAACAGTGGTTTGAAAGAAATTAGGGATTCTCGGAGGCAGATTAAGGAGGGCATAAGTACATTCCAGGCAGTGGGTACAGCCTAAGCAAAGGCACAAAGACAGGAAATTAAATATCATATGTGAGGAAGAGAAAGAAGATCATCGTGGACCGTGGAATTTGTAAAAGATGATAAGATTGGAAGAATAGGTTGGATACAATAGATTATAATTCTACTATGCGTCAGGAAATGTGCTGAACATTGCAGATACACAAGAGGCAAAAGACAGTTCTTGCCCTCAAGAGGCTCACAACTGAACGGAGGAATTAAAAAGCAAACAAATATGAACAAACATAAAAGCCCTGCAATATAAGAAGTGCTGGGACTGTCATCTCTATTATACAGATGAGAAACTGAGGCTGAAAGAGATTAGCTTGTCCAAAGCCATGCAGCTAGGGCCTTGCAAATGCTGGACTCTTCTAGACTGGGTTCTCAATTTTCTTATTTTCGTTCCAAATCCTTAATGGTTACAGACTCCTGTTTGTATGCTTTCCCTCTTGCTTAGATGTAGTGCTGATTTCCCTTGCTGTTGTGACAAGGTTGATGGATGGATTGGAGCGTGCTCAAGTAGGAGTACATGAGCTGACCCATTTTTTCCAACATCACAGGGCACACTTGGTCCTTTTTTGCTCTTGTCAACCTGGAGATTACAATTCCTGACTTATTAACTGTAATGTTTGGTTTCCTGGCCTATCTATCAGTCTGCACATTCTACTTGGCACCAGAACCAGCAGCTAGACTCCTGACCAGCACCAACTTACTCTCCTTGGTTTGGACACCTCACCCTTGCTGTCTGTCAGTAAAGAGCACATGTGGATTTTTAGGAGTGTGTGTACCTTTCCTGTGCCTAGTGGACTTCTTGTCTTGGGTCAGGTTCCTCGTTGTTTGTTAGACATTCTATGTTTATTCCTCTAACTCTTGGCCTTTGAAAAGGGGGAATCTTACTCATCACAGTGGCAAAATTTATCACACTAAGAGGCCTAAAAGTTTAAATTCCCAGAATTAGAGAATTCTAGATTTGGAAAAGACATCATCAGTCATCTAGTCCAATCTACAACCAAGAAAGAATCCCCATCACCACACACGTAACAAGTGCTCATCCAGCCTCTGCTCAAAGACCTCCCAAGAGGCAGAGCTCACTATCTCCCAAGGCAACCCATTCCACTCTGGGATATCTGTCATTATTGTCAGTTTTTTCTGTTGTCAAGGTTAAATTTACTTCTTTGCAATTTTCAGTCATTATTCCAGTTCTGTCCTCTGAGGCCAAAAATAGAACAAATCTAATCCATCTTTCATATGTGACAGCATTTCAATCTTCTGGCTATGCCCCTCAAATCTTCTCTTTTTCAGGTTTAGTGTCTTCAAAATCAAGTCTGTCTGATGCTTTTTCTTACTGGAGTCTTTGCCATCTTATCCTAGCCATCCAGAAAAATTCCTACATTTTAAAATCTAAGTATTTAAAGTCCTGTATTTCAACATGTAACACTTTTATTTTTAACTAGTACAAAAATGTCCCAGGAGACACCAATGGAAAGTTTTAACTGCACCCTATACGTTGTCTTCTAGAGCAATGCTACCTATGCATTCTTATATGGTCACACATTCAATTGATTTTTAAAGATACTGGTAAAGATATAGATGAAATAACCCTTGAATTTGTAATGACTTTTTTAGATTTTTCCTATTGAGTTTCCTTGTTTGAGAGACAGATTATTGTAGTAATAGCAACAGGCCTTTATACAGCATTTTAAAGTTTGTAAAGTATTTTATATATTATTTCATATAATTTCATATAACAACCCTGTGAAGAACTGATTTTATTATCCCCATTTTACAGATAAGAAAACTGAAACTCAGAGATATTAAGTGATTTTCCCCACTGTCACACAGTTTGTAAGTGTTTGGGGGAGGATTTAAACTCAGGTCTTCCTGACTCCTAGTCAAATATTTTATCACCCTAGACACCTATCAGTCTTATATTTAAGGTTCAAAGACCTGGGTTCGATCTCTGAAATGAACTTCTATATGTGACCTTTGGTGAATCACTTCATCTCTCAGGCCTCAGTGTCCTCTGTAAAATAAGGATGTAGAACTAGGAGACTTAGCTCCCACTCTAAAATTTCATGATTGCTTTTCCTCAACCAGTTTTGCAATATTCATAGCACTCTGATGGGAAAACTATGCATTATTCAAAATTAGTAGGAAAATTTGTCTCAGCATTTTCTGTAGTTTGTAATTCAAAATACATTATTTTAAATTCAGCCTCTGTTTTTACTTATTCAGGTATCACTGATGATATTTAAATCACAGCTTTTGTCTGCTGTACCTAAAAGTGATTTGCAAAGTGATGGGAAAGATCATAGGACTTCAAGGTGGAAGGTGCCTTAGAGGTCAATCATTGCAATTCTATAAGCATTTGAACTGGGAGTATGAAGTGGGAGTATGGGAGTGTGCCATATCCTATACAAAGCACTATGATAGCTAATGGGGTTGATAGTGAAAGGATAATGATAAATGACATGAAAAGTAGTCCCTGCCCTGAAAATGCTGACATTCTATCAGAAGATATGTAGCCTATAAGCAGATAAGTTGTAAGTTTTCCTCCTTTCCCTCAACAAAATCCAGAGTAGTTTATTTTAATAAATTAATCAGGCCCCTGGAGTTGGCATCATCACAGTACACAATCTATACCCATATTCTACTCCATGGGCAAGGGGAAACAAGTTTACAAGAAAAATTAGGACTTGATTGGAAACTTGCCTGAGGTTATACAATTTGGTCAAAATAATTTTGTACTAGTTAAGAAAGAGAAGTTGATCAGGGAATAGATTAGGTACATGATACACTGAAATCAATAAATATAATGGCTTAGTAACAGGCTACATACATTCATGATAAACCCAAAGATTCAGACTACAGGGGTAAGAGTTCATTATTCAACAAGAATTGCTGGGTTGTCTGATAGAAACTAGGGATAGACAGCGTCTCACCTCAGATACCAAAGAAAGCTTCAAAAGAATACCTTTATAACTAGAAGAGAAGCTATAGATCATCTAGGGGACCCCACATTTTACAGGTGAGTAAACTGCAGCTAGGTGGTGCAGTAGATAGAGAGCTGGACCTGGAGTCAGAGGGCTCATCTTTCTGAGTTCAAATCCAGCCTCAGACACTTACTAGCTGTGGGGCCCTGGGCAGGTCACTTAACTCTGTTTGCCTCAGTTTCCACATCTATAAAATGAGCTGGAGAAGGAAATGGCAAACTACTCCAGCATCTTTGTCAAGAAAACTCCAAAGACGCTCATGAAGTGTAGGACATGACTAAACAAAGCAACCACAAACTGAAGTAAATTACCATCCCAGTGTCAGACAGGCAGTAAGTTACAAAGGATTCAGATTCAGGTCTTTTAAGTCCAAGTCGAGAACTCTAGTTGGGAGCTCAAGAAAGAGAGGCTATATCAGTTTTAGAGATATGTGCCTAGAAGTGGTAGCTGAAACCATGATGATGAATAAGACTGCCAAATAGAGAGAAAAAAAGAAGAGTGCAGACCCTTTGGGAACTTAATAAAAGGATTTGTTCTGTTAAGTTAGGATTCAGTCAAAGGGCCTCACTTGAAGACCTAGGGCCACATGTGGCGTTGAGGCCGTAGGTTCCCCACCCTTGTTCTAGATTGTTTAGATTTGGGGAGATCCTGACTCTACCATTTGACCCAGTAACTAATCTTCTAAACTTAGCATCATTAGTCTATTGGACAATAATGTCGTTGATTCCTTCATCCAACTCAATGAAAAAATCTTGAATGTGGTTCCCAAGCAGTCTGACTATGGAGAAGTTGTCAGCTCCTCAAGGGCAGGTACTATCTTTTGCCTTTTTTGATTCTCCACAGTTTGGCATGATGCCTTCACATAGTGGACTCTTAATAAATGTTTGCTGAGTGCAAGGACTGTTTCTGATAGACTTAGCCCTTCACAGCAGTGCAAGGACCTAAAACATTCCCAAAGGACTCTTAAGGCAAAATGCCATCCTCATCCAGAGAAAGAACTATGGAATCGGAAAGCAGAATGAGACAGACTATTTTCTCTTGTGTTATGTTTTGTTTTGGTTTAGTTTTTCTCATGGTTTCTCCCATTTATTTTAATTCTTCTATGCAACATGACCAATATGAAAAGGTGTTTAATAGGAATGCATGTGTAGAACCCATATAAGATTGCATGCCATCTCAAGGAGAGAGGGGGAGAAAATTTAAAACTTATGGAAGTGATTGTTGAAAACTGAAAACAAATAAATTAATTAAATTTTTTAAAAAATGTATGCTGATTGATCTTAAAATACTACTTAAATATGAGTTATTTTTAAATTGTTAGTATTATTGTCATTATTAAAAAAGAACTCAAGTCGAGATGCATCACCAGACCAAAAAGAGTTAAAGTTAAAACTCATATAATGATGACTCTTAAGTTCTCCAAATATGTACAAAGATTAGCACATTAATATAAATCTATCTTACCATCAGTGATAGGAAAGAGTTTTAAAAAGAATTGCTAATTCTCTAGACTGGCAAAAAAAAAAAAGTTCAGAAAGGTTAGAAACCTTTCTAAGGAAAGATTATTTCTCTGGAGGAAAAGCATTATAGAATGGAAAGAGCCCTGGCCAGGTAACTGGAGAATCTGGCCTTGGTATTTACTAGCTGTGTGACCATGGTCAACTTTTTCATTTCTCTGGATTTTAATTTCTCCTACAAAAGGAGGGGGTTGGATAAGACTATCTCTAAATCCTATGATCATATGGCAGAGAAATTTACTAGTAAAATCAGGCCTAAACCCAAATTGAACTGGACAAGAGGAATGAGGATGTCTTTTCTATTTGCAATTTCTACAAGTACAAAAGTTTAGCAAGCATTCCCTTGTGGTTAACCTTGATTATTTTTAAGAATATGTTAAAATATTCACTAAAAAGAAATTGGCACAGTTCATATAAACATTTGCAATTGTATCACATAAACTATTTTGTGAAGGATTTCCATATCTATGTTGAAATGCTGAGAGTTTAGAAAAGGGTGAAGAACGCTTCTGTGAACCACAAGAAAGTCCTATCCCATTTATATATACATTTGCAAGCAAACATAATTGAATCTTTACTTTAAAAATCTCTCCCTATACTTTTTGTGTTAAATCTGTTTATAGAAGAGCAAGCTAAAAGGAAAACCCTGGCCACTAAGTAATCATGAACTGGCTGTCAGACACAATCTGAGGATTTTAAAATTATAGCCATGAAAAACGAGAGGGAGTACGGGCCAGGGAATAGTCTCATGGTCAGGGTATCTAGGATACAGGTCCCTGTCTGATAACTTACTGACTGTGTGACTCTGGGTAAGTCATTTAACCTTCAAGTGCTCTAGACAACTTTCCAAGATCCCGAATTGTCCAAGAGATGCTGATCTGGGTAGGTGAAAGGAATTTCCTCACCAGGAGTTCCCATGCTAATGAAAACACAGACCTATACCACTCCCTTCCCTCCCCCATTCCCACACAAAAAGAATGGCCATGTACACTGAGTAGCAGATTGCAGAGGGAAGGAGAGCTAAAAAAATCTAACCAGGTGAATAGGAAAAAACCAAATGCCATTTATCAAGTGTCTACCGTACATCTGGCTCCTGTGGGAGAAAGGGGCATACTAAAGGAATTTACAGTCTAAGGAGGAGGCGCAGGAACAAGATATGAAACAATTAGAAGACAATAATGGATTATCGATCTGTCTGTATATTATGTATTATGGTGGTGACTATATTTATGTATATTATATCTATTATTACATGTAATATGTACACATCCACACACATGTAGGCTGTTGTTCAGTCATTTCAATTATGTCTAACTCTTCGTGACCCCATTTGGGGTTTTCTTGGCAAAGATACTACAGCGGTTTGCCATTTCCATCTCCAGCTTATTTTAACAGATGAGGGAAGTGCAACAAACAGGGTTAAGTGACTCGCCCAGGGTCACGCAGCTAGAGTAAATGTCTGAGGCCATATATGAATTCAGAAAATGAATCTTCCTAATTCCAAACCCAGTGTTCTGTCAACTGCATCACCCAGCTGCCACATACGTATGTATCGATTGCTGAGTGGTATTCATGCGAGGAGACTGGGATCAATCAATGCCCATAAGCATGACAGCATTCAGCGGGGGCTGGGGACAAAGAAGTGAGAGCAGAAGGAGAACGGGAGGAACAGGGGTCATGATATCTTGTAGGGGCCTGCAAGCCCCAGATCCAGTGGCAGAGGCAGTGGAGGGCTCTCTGTAGGTCTAATCTTTCACTTGGAGGGTTTGGGGTTTTTTTAGGTTTGTTTTGTTTTGTTTGGGGGCACGGCAGAGGGGGTGTTGTTCAGTGTCCCGTGTGTTGGAGCAGACAGAGAGCGCAGTACTATACAGTAAAGTTAACACAGGTGGATATTATTTCGGAATGCATATTTCTTTCAGAATTCTTTACAATTTGCAAACTGTGAATTTAGTTTAGCTAGTATTTAAAAGGTAGTGGAACAGTTGATAGAGTGCTAGACTTTGAGTCAGGAAGTCCAGAGTTCAAATCTTGCCTCAAGCTCTTACTGACTGTGTGATCCTAGGCAATTCACTGAGTCTCTCTATGACTCAGTTTCCTTATCTGTACAATAAAGCACCTGTCTCACAGGATTGTTGTGAAATGAGATAATATGGAAAGTGTTTAGCAAACCTTACAGTGCTCTATAAACGCTAACTGTGACTGTTAGTAGTAGTCTCATAGGGAAAGACTAGAAATGGGGTGAAGGTTGCAGACAAGCATATTTCAGGTCCCTGTTTGAGGAAATGGTCTTCAATAGAAAACTGGATGATTGCTTGTCAGGAATACTACATAGGAGATTCCCATTTGGCTATAGCAAACTAGATGAGCACTCATTTTACAGATGAACAAACTAAGTTTCCTTAAAAAGTCATGAACATGTGGGTTTCCTGAGCAAATCACTAAACCTAGATGGGTTTAATTTCCTCATCTGTAAAATGGGGATAATAACAGCACCTAACTCAAAGGACTGATATAAAATAATATGTGAAAAGCACTTGGCAAATCTTAAAATGCTATGTAAACAAAAGCTATTATTATTACAGTAGCTTCAAGAGAGAATAGTCATTTCAAATGCCATAAGGAAATTCTAGTTTGAAGGCTAGGAAAGAAAAGTAGATGCTTTAGCATTCACTGCCTGACTTGATTCTTAACAAGATGACAAAAATGGCATGAAAGAAATATCATCTTGAAGTAATAGAGATCATTTGGAAATATTTAGACAACTTCCTAACAAAGAATACTGAACAAGTATGAAAGATGCATGTACATTAGTGATGATAGGAAAAGCAAGGAGGTTTGGAAGGAACCAAATTCCAACAGTTGCCATGAATATCTCGATTTGATTAATTTTAGGCATTTCATTATCAATGACAGGAAAGTCACACATCAGCTGATGCTGCCTTAGGGGAAAAATTTGCAATCCATTCTAGATTTGATGGTGAGATATCATTCAGATTTTTTGTTTCTTAAAGTTAAGGAAATCAGGGTTGGGATCTTGTTGAGGCCAGAGCTTGAATTAAGTGTTATGTTCAGTAAACTAAGGATTAATGTTTTCTCTTTCTGCAATGAAACGAAAAATGGATTCTCTACAGTTTCCTTCCACTTGGTTCTGTAACCTTTCAATTATAGTTCTACAGTTTCCTTCCACTTGGTTCTGTAACCTTTCAATTATAGTTCTACAGTTTCCTTCCACTTGGTTCTGTAACCTTTCAATGATATTTCTTTTTTCCCCTTTCTTTTCACTGCCTCAGAGTCAACTCTTCTGCCACATGACTTGCCTTCTGAGACGTTTTTACTCTTCACTTAGATGGATAAAATCAAACATGAGATATAGCTAGTTAAGAGTATCTCCTTCTGAAAGAGCTCTTTTCTGAAATTTTTATCAGTTCATTGAAAAATCTTCCCAATGTGCCCATTAGTTGGAAAATAGCTAAACAAATTTTGATACATAAATGTAATGGAATACTACAGTACCATAAGAAACAATGAATATGAAGAATTCAAAGAAATATGGGAAAATTTATATGAACGGATGGAGAGTGAAATAAGTAATGAGATACACAATGATTAAAACAAACAAACAAAACTGAAACTAAAGAGACCCTTAGAAGTGTTGAAAAAATGAGCCTTGCTCTCCTTATTGCAGAGGTGAGGCAATGTGAATGTGAAATATTGCATATACCATCAGATGCAGTGTGTTTACAGATTTTGCTTACTTATCTTTTCTCTTTAAAAAATGTTGTTAAAAGGGAAGTCTCTTTGGGCATGGAAGATGAGAGGGATCTATTTGGAAATGGGTGTGATATGAAAGTACAACTCACCAAAGAATATTTTTAAAAATATTACTAATGATAATATGTGGCCAAACGGATAGAGCTTTGATTAGGAGTCAGGAATCTAATAATTTAGTACTGGTTTAGCAACGAATAGATAATGTGGTCTGTGAAAAAACATTAAACTTCTTTCAGTCTCAGTTTCCTTATCTGTAAAATGACTTCTGAGTTCCCTTTTACTCTGACAATCTATGACCTAGATCATCTAAATTACCAGAAAAATCAATTTGCCTAAAAATAAGGCTCATAAGATTACATTATTTGGTTATTAAGTTATTCATTTTCTCATGTCTCAAACTTGGCTTAATTTGGTTTCTGCTGAAGAAATATAAAACAACTCGATTGCCAAGGCCTTCTTAGTGACTGTGCAGAAAGAAAAAAATACAATTCATCCTGTAAACAATCTATCTGAAAGCATTTAAGAAGTTACTCCATTTAAATGCCAAGTCTTGTACTTATGGGCAATCAACTTGGACTCTGCCAAATGGAAGTTATACAGGAAAATCAAAAATCTTGGTAGACAATGGTTTAACATCAGAAAATGATAAGATTTTATCAGTGGAAATGACAGCATAAAAGAGCGATTACTATCTGCTTTGCCACTGAACCCTAAGGACTATAAAACTTTTCCATCTGACTTGAAGCTAAAGTTAGACAGATAGATGGACAGACAGATAGAAAAATAGTCTCCCCATTAAAATGTGAACTCCTTACAATCAAGGACTGTCTTGCTTTTCTATTTCTATCCCCAGCACTTAGCATAGTGCTTTGTAAGTAGTAAGCATTTAGTAAAGGCATCATTCATTCACTCTGTGGAATTTGCAATTCTTAAAACTCCTGATTCAGGAAATCAGAGATTCTGATGATGATGGTGGAAAGAAGGAAGGTGGAGTTGAATTCCAGAAACTATTCATGGCAATGGGAGATATCACTTTTCTCATGTAAAATATCAATTTTGACCACAATCATATACTCATAAATAAACATTTATGACTGTTTGGAGTTGGCCAGTAAGAGTAGCATCCACTTTCATAGAGCCTCATGAAGAAGATGCTGGGTCTGTACAAACTGAAGAAAAGGGAAGGAGAAAACAAATAAAAGAGAAAGACATATAGGGACTTGCCCATATGTTTTACATAAATATATTATAAATTATGTATACTTCATATATACTACAAATTTCATTACTGATTTTATATATGATGTCTTATAAAATGTATGCTTCATATATAATATATTATATATGCTATATTTATGTAAAATATGTAGATAAATACCTATATGTCTTTCTTTTTTACCTATAGAACATATAGGTAAGCACCTACATGTTTTTCTTTTTTATATGTTTTCTCTTTCATCAGAATGTTGTTACCAGGACTATGTTCCCAGTCAGTCTCTATTTGACCCTGCCTCCAAATGTGCAATTGAATTTTGCTGCCAGGCTTTTTGTTTTGTTTTGTTTTTGGCTCCTAGCTCTGCTTTTAGTCATGGAAATACAATGAACATGAGAGACCCAGGCTGATGACTATTATTCCTCTTCCATCTTGGAGTCAGCTGTTTGTACCCACAGATTAGCCTCAGGAGCTCGCTCCTTAGCTTCAGTGGGATAAGCCTTTCTCCATTATATTGCGATTTGAGTCTCTGAGAAGGAATTATATTCACTTTTGGAGACCTGGCTTAGGGACAAGGGGATAGCTCTTAATTTTCAGTATCTATTTTGTACAGTAGTGTAATTTCAACCTGTCCCCTCAGTGTGTTTCATGTTTACATTCTCCCATCCCCCTGTCCATTTTCTATAACAAAGCTTATCTTTATTCAGGTCAGCCACAGAAACCTAGGACTGACAGGCATGAACATTAGCCCTTTTATGTTAGAATCATTCAGACCTTGGTCTTGTTGGCCAGGGAAGGCTTGTGAGGAAAGTCTTCATACTCAAAGGTCACTCCGAGGTTTTCTTCCTCAAACAACAATACTATATTAGTCTTAGGCATCACATGGGGAAAAGAGCAGCTTTCTTCTGCATCAAAGTCTTAGACAAAGACCTGAAATTTGCTCTTGATTAAAAAATGCCACTCAAACATTTAATTTTTTTAAACCCTCAATTTAAACTACTTACCATTATCATGATTTGAGGGAGTTGGCAGATAAAAAGAAAAAAGACCTCTGACATTAAAAAAAACAACTAGGGAAATGAGTAAAATAAAGCAGGGACAGTCATTATGAAGCTATCTCTCAGTGATTTCTATTGAACATTCTCCAGAAAATGTTGTGGGAATGGGAAACATCACAATCAATTAATAGCAAGTAAAGTCAAGACGCATTTACTAAGTGCCTACTAGATGCCAGGTTCTATGCTAAGCTGAAGGTATAGAAAGGCAAAAACAGTTGTTGCTACCAAGGATCTCACAGTCTGACGTAGCAAACAATAGGCAAATTCTCTTTTTCATTTTCTCTCTATTTCTCTGTTTTCATATATAGATATATATAGTACACATACATACATATGTGTGTATAAACATATATATATATATGTGTATATGTATATGTATATGCACACACGTTTAGTTGGAGGTAATCTCTGTGGGAAGGTACTATGGGTAAAGAGGACCAGGAAAAGTTTCTGAAGTTCACATTCTAATGATAGGACAAACACACAAGCAAGACATATGTGTGTGTATACATAGAATCTGCTTATATATACGTAAATATATAATACATGTTTATTATAATGGGAGGTAATTTTAGAGAGAAGGCACTAGGACGGGGAGAGAGAGGACCAAAACCACCTTACAGAAGATAGGATTTGAGCTAAATTTTGAAGAAAGTCAGGGAAGCCAATTAGGAGGCAGAAATGAGGAAGGAGAGTATTCCAGGCATGGGGAGACAGCTGTTGAAATGGCTGCTGCTGTTGTGTTTGTCCTTCCTTCTCAAAGAGAACCATGACATCAAGATGATGACATGACTTGCAGCTGACTTTGATTTGAGTGAGGGAGTGCTGTGCAAGGTCACCAACCTCACTTTCTTTTCCAGAGCTATCTGGGTCCAGTGGCCTGATATTCATCAGGATGACTAGAGATGACCCAGGATGCAATGGGAGATCCTGGCCCTTTCAAGCAAAGGTCTTATCACATTCTCACTTTGAGTGATACACCTATTCAATGAATACGCTTCTTTACATGGTTACTCAAGGGATAGTCCCTTTCATAAAAAAAAAATCAAACTGGGAGGGGATATATAGATGTGTAAATATTTATAATAATTATATATTCTTTTTCTTGTATTTTATAATCTTAACATTTCTCTTTATTTTTCAAACAGATGTTCCCCCTCATGTATATTTAAAAGTCATTTGGGAATTGGTTATAAAATAATTAATGTAAAATTAATATCATGAAGTCCAAAGTGTGACCTTCTTAAAAAAAAGTTTATATATTAGAATAGCGGACTTCTTGAAAAGAAACACAGCCTTCTAGGTCCACTTTGATATTAATTCAATTGTTGACAGTGATCTCACTATTAATAATCTCACTTCCTCACCCCATATCACATGACAAGTATATATGTATGTATATATATATAATTTGTGTATTTGCATGTATATGTATCACACACATATACAAGTCTACATAGACATACATATACAAGTTTATATATACATATATACACACATACACAAGTCTATATATATACATACATATACACACATATGTATATGTGTGTATATAAACTGGTTTGTCAGATAAGATGAAACTGAAGTGGAAAAAGCTAGCTTGAAATTAAATTTGATAAGTTAGCATTCTCATTATTCATAAACTGAAATAATTCTCAAACTTTGTGGTCTCAGGGCTCCTTTACACTCTTAAAAAATTATTAATGGACTCCCTCTTCCAAAAAGCTTTTGTTCATTGGAACAAATCATTAATTAATTATTAAATATTTACTGCATTATGAGTTAAATTCTTAGTATTATTCTGAAAATATTTTTGACTCTACAGAGCTCCTGAAAGGTTTTTTAGGTCCCTGTAAGGATCGCCAGACTACAGTTGGAGATGAAAGGGTATGGTCAGGAGATGGAACATCTTGTAGCAAGATGGCCAGTGTTCCTTGATTACAGAGTATGCAGAGGCGAATGATATGTGAGAAAATTGAAAAGGTAAATAGAAACAGGTAAAAAAGAAATTGAAAACTGAAAAAAAATCATAGGATCATACATATAGAAGAGGAAAGGACATCAGAAGACCTGTAGCTCAAACTATTTATTATTCTGGTGAAGAAACCAAGGTCTAGGAGATTAAAGGATTTGTCCAAGGTCATGATAACCTTATTTGAACAGTTTCCTCATCTGTAAAATGGGGATGATAGTAATAGCACCTATCTCCCAGGATTGTTGTAAGGATAAAATGAGATTGTATTTGTAAAGCATTTAATACAGTGCCTGCCTGACACATAGTAAGCACTATATAAATGCTTGTTATTATTATTATTTTTTTTACCCTTCAGAGATTCCTGATATCATTCAAATATCAAGGAATGTCATCTTACCACAATATCAGAAAGTGCTACAGACGTGGGAGGGTTTTTTGGTGGGGGAGGGGGAGTGTTTTTGTGAGACAACCAGGTAGTAAGCAGCGGAGGCCTGATTTGAACTCAGGTCCTCCTGACTCCACAATCAGTGTTCTATCCATTGAGCCATCTAGCAGCCCCCAGATGTTTTAAGAAACTATGATATGGTCCATCATTGTAATCTAGGAAGTGACTACTGAAATCCCAGAGTGATCCCTGGGCCTGTAGGCTCTGTGCTTAGTGAGTTCTAACCTAATGTACCTTGAACCTAGACCTACCAAGCCATTTCCCAGGCTTCTAGCATTGTGCCATGCTTCTCTCCCCTTCCAAAGTCTTCCTTTCCAACTCTAATTTTGAGAATAATAAATCAGCACTTCTATTTTGATATTCTTCCCCGACCGTCATTTCCCTGGTGTATTCTTCTATTAAAATGTAAGAGCACTTAGGTGATGCAGTGGACAGAGCTCCAAGCCTGGAGTCAGGAAGACCTGAGTTCAAATCTAGCCTCAGACACTTACCAGCCATGTCACCCTGGGTGAGTCATTTTACTCCTGTTTACCCTAGTTTCCTCATCTGTAAAATGAGCTAGAGAAAGAAATGGCAAAGCACTTCAAAATCTTTGCAAGAAAACCCCAAACGGCATCACGAAGAATCAGACATGACTGAAACAACCCACCCACAACAAATTAGAACACGATCCTTGAGGACAAGGATTATTGTGCATTTTTGTATTTGTATCCCTAGAGTTTAGCATAGTAAAGCATTGAATACATGCTTTTTTGTTCATTCATTTGTAGTATTCCCTTGGGGATTCCTGATGAAGGTAGAATTCACCAGCTGCCTTTCATGGTCTCACAAGGGCCTGAACCAAAGGAAAGAAGACCCAAATAGAAATAGCTCTATCCCAGATAAAGGCTTGCCTGGAAGGCTGTGAGCTTGTAGATGTGGGGACTCACTAGTGTGTGAGGACAGGGAATAATTTCCTACCAACCCTTCCACTCAGAGAATTGTCCTTCCACCTCAAGGTCAGCAGGAAAAAGAATCCTGAGGAGAAGGGGTTGTAGCTTCAGTCTATCTACTAAAGGTATCTTAATGGTGGATAGGAAGCAGCTCTCCTGCTCCGAAGTAAGCAGGAGGGGTATGTGAGCCCTCAACATTGAATGGTACTTATTAAGCACATGCCTATTCAGAGCTCACTGGCCCCGAGAAACCTTCTTGAAGCCTCTCAGGGCCAAATGATTTCTCTCTCCTCTGACCTTCTACAGTTTATATTTTACCTCTCATTCAGTAAGGATTATATACTACCTTGTGTTACTAGTTATCATGACTTTTCAAGTTGTGGATAGTGTGATTTCACTATATTTGGAACCAGGGAAGCAGGGCTCCAGGCTTAGCTCTGCTACTTACTAGTTGTATAATCATGGGCAATTCATTTAACATCTCTGACCCGCAGCTTCCTCACTCGTAAAATGGGACAATAATAGTAAGTGTTTACATAGCACTTTAAAGTTTGTAAAGCACTTTATCCTCAGAACAATATTGGGAGGTAATCTATCATTCTCATTTCACAGATGAGGAAACAGAGGCTGAGAGAGTTTAAGTGACTAGCCCAGGGTCACACATCTAGTAAGTATCTAAGATTAGATTTGAACTCAGGTCATCCTTTCTTCAGATACCCGCTGTACCACCTAGTTTTTGGATATTGATACTTATGTTACCTAATTTACCTGGGTATTGGGAAGAAAGTGCAGCTGGGTTCCTATTAGCCCAAATATTGAATCCTGTGAAGTGTTTGCATTTTTAAATTAGCACTGCCTATTTCCACAGAGTTGCACCAATCACCATATTTTGCATATAACTTCAAATGTGAATTTGAATCCATGCAGCCACTTTACAAGATTCATTATTCACACAAATAGGAACCTAAGGTATAGAAATATAAAAGAGAGGCTGCGTGGTAGAGTGAAAAGATCATGGCTTTGGAGCCAGAAGAAGGCAGATTCAAATCCCAACTCTGCCACTAAACTTTTGTGTGACTTGAAACAAATCCCTTGCCTTCTTATGCCTTCAATTTCCTCATTTGAAAGTAAGGGGGTTAAACCAGATTCCTTCCACCTAGGTCTAAAGTTATAACTCTATGTGCACCTGGCTTATCTCTTCTTCGAGAACATTAAGTTCCTGGATGAGAAGGAGCTATCTCATATGCTTTTGTTTCCTCCTTTTTCTTTTTTTATTGCACTTGCAGTGAAGTTACTTATCTAGAGTCATATGCCTTGTAAGTGTCTGAGGCCAGATTCTTTTGTTTCCTCTAAGGCCCTGAGGTCTTATGTTTAGCAGATATTGGAACCGCAATAAATATTGGCCGATTAGTTTATCATACAAAGAAGAGTCACAAGGTTATACATATGTGATATATAACAGCTCCTAGTTGAGTATTTTCCCTTTTCCCAATGCTATGACCTTGTCCCAATAAAACAACATTCTTCAAATTAATGGTTGTTTTATATATTTCCACAATGCCATCTATTTTATAGCGAATTGAAATCTGTACCAGTGAAATAACCATTTTCAAGTACATGTATTTTCAAAGCCATAGCATTATTCTTGGAAAAGAAAACAGGTAAGTTTGGTCATTGGTACTACAGGGAGGAAAAATATGCTCTGTGTAACTAATTTACTTTGAAAAAGCAATGAAAACAATACTCAGTATCACATTTGGAAGTTAAGGTACTTTTTGGATATACCTTGTGCTACTGTTTGAGCTAAAAACTATTTAAACTATAAAAATCTTATTAGTTTTGATTTAAAGGTGTTATAAAATTATGTTGTAATGCCACTGAATTTTTAACTAGTAGAAAAAAGACATGATTCCTTTTAAAGAAAGAAGCTGCATTTTGGAAGCACAAGTATCTAATCTTGTTTGAAATGATTTCTAAAGGACAGTTTGAGGTGAAATTATTAAACTATAGCCTAGCTTCAAAGGACAAAAAAAGTGGAGAAAGGCCTCTGAGTTAGAGAAAAATTTAATTGGAGAAAAGAATCACAGAGAAGATGTGATGCTGGCATAGAAGGATGATGACTTCTAACTCAATATTCTAACTGGCAGATTTAGAATAAGGATTTACTACTTCAGCTTTGAAGAAGGTATAAAAGTGGTATAGGATTAGCCATATATTAGGAGTTAATGGTCCTAAATAGATTAGAAATTCAGAAAAGAAAGATTGCTAGAGAATGAGTGGTGAGTGAAGACCTTATGGAGGAGACAAAAGGTGAGATAATACTTGAAAGATGAACAGAATTCATGCAAGAAGAACAGGAAGACATTCCAGATGAGAAGCATATGAATGAAAAGGTGAATACAGCAATGCACAGGGACCTCAAGGGATGAGGGAAAAGGCCAATGACTTTTGGAAATTCTTTAGAAGCTTTGGGAGAGAGCGAGTTAAGTTAGCTGAAATGGGGGGTGATGTATATATGTATGTGTGTATGTATATATCAATAGTTACAGAGAAACATATCCACACCCAGTTGTGGCCTCCAGGGGGGAAGGATGCTGCGGAGGAGTGGTGAGAGCAAAGTAAAAAAGTGCACAGCAGAGAACAAAAAACATTTGCAAGGAAGCAAAGATGGACAGCTCTCAACACAACGTGTAATATTTATCATACAAGTTTTCTTGAAATGAAAATGTATTGTTACATATTTTGAATCCTCTCTTATGTCCTGCTATGCACATGACATGCTTCCTCCCTCTTACTTTGTATTTAGGTTCCAATATTTAAGTTTATGATACGCTTTTGTTTCTTTTCTCTATTCTGTGTTTGTGTTTGAGTCTAAAATAAAAGTTAAAAAAAGGGAATTGGGGGTGAGAAAATGGCTGTGGGACGAAGCAAGAAAACACATGTTGAAAATTTCTCTCCCTTCTATTTCTAGAAAATACAATAGGAGAATTATAAGGTTTTTGTTAATAGATGGTTTGCATATCAAATTCTGAAAGAGAAAAGGTTATAACCTTATGTACACAAACCACACTGGAGTAACCAATATGGAAAGGTACAGAATAACAGAAAGTTAGATGAAGGTCAAATGATTCACTGGATTTGTTTTCTACAAACTGTGACCTTGAAAAAATTCCAGTATTTGTTACTATCAATCCTCCCCCCACCATTCCTGGACTTCTCTGTCTTCCTTCTCCCAACACTTTTGCAGTCTTCTTCTCAGTGAGGCAACTGAGATCAAAGATGGCAGCAGATGAGTGAAAATTCGATTCAGCTGAACAAGTTTTTGCTCTGTTCAGTAGTCAGCATTGTGTTTGATATTGAGGGGGCAAGGAGGTAGGGAAAAGGCATGTGGCTAGCCTATAATAAGCTGTAAATACCTGGAGTAAAGATAAGAGCCAGTCTTACATCCCCAAAGTGTTATGGCACATTTCCAAGTGGATGTTCCATAGGCATCTCATGCTTCACATGATCCAAATAGAACTCTTTGCCCCCAAACCCACCCTTTTCCTAAATGTCCCTATCCCATTACCCAGACTCACAAACCTGATGGCCTCATTCCTGGCTTTTTCCCACCTTACCTTACAAATCCATTTAGTTGCAAAAGCTTGTCATTTCTTCCTCTACATTTTTTTTGCACCTATCCCCTTCCTTCTCTTCACACAATCACCATTAGAACCAAATCACTTCTCCTCATGATTATTGTAATAGCCTCCTAATTCACCTCTTTATCTCAAGTCCTTTCCCATTACAATCCATCCTCCACCTAGATGCCAAAATGATTTTCCTTAAGTGTGGGTCTGATCATGTCTCTTCAATGACTCCCTATTATTTCAAGGATAAAATATAACCTCTTCTGCTTGGTATTTGCAACCTTTACAACCTAGCATCAGCCTGCCTTTCTCGGTTCATTACACAGTATTTCCCCTTGATGCACTCTACAGTCATGCCAAAATGGCTTTCTTATCATTCACAAACAACATGCCCTCTTCCATCTCCATTCATTCCCCTATTTGTGCTGTAAATTTATGCTTCTGTGGACTCCCTCCTCTCTTCTACTTCTTAGACCAGGTTCCTTCAAGGCCCAGCTCAAATAACCCCTTCTATAGGATGTCTTCCCTGACTCCCCCAGCTGCTAGTGCCTTCCCCAACCAAGTACCTTGTTATCTCTCTTGTACATTACCATGCATGTACATATTGTCTCCCACAGCTAGACTGCAAGGTCTTCAAGGGAAGGGACTTTTTATTTCACTTTGCCTTTCTATCCCAAGCACCCAGCACACAGAAGGTATCTGATAGATGTTTTTGATTGATAGCAATTTGACAGTGGAAAAGCATAGTTCAAGGTAATACATGACCAAATACAGCAATATGTGGGGTATAACAGAGGAAACAACAAAGTTTCATTTTAAATGAAGATTATCCAATTTATGTGAATCATTCATCCATGAGGAAGTGCTTTCATGAGCTTAGGCATACAAACTTCAAAATCATGCTTACCTCCAATAAAGTCATTGCGACATGTGCCTTCATTCAGGGATACAGAGAATGACTACAACCTCATTGGCTTATTCAGAACCAACCTACCTCTTTCTCCTGGGGTCCCTGGCTGACCTGGGTTGCCTGGGAAGCCTGGTCGGCCTGGAGGTCCTTGTTCACCAGGAGTACCAGGAGAACCTTGTCTTCCTGGCTCACCAGGAGGCCCAGGAACAGTCCGGATGGATGAAGAATGACTTGGAATCTGATTGAGGATAGATGTGTACCTGGCCATGTGACCTAAGCAAAGCAAAAGAGAGCCAACTTAATGCAGCTTTTCAGGAAAAGAGGGGGACAGTAGTTTTTACTTTAGGATTTGGGGGGAGGTGGAGTTAGAGTTTCCGACAATACATCATCCTCCCCCCCCCCTCCCTCAGTGAAGAAAGAAAGTACTCCCTCTAAAACCTTCTTATTTGCCAATATTTTTTAAAGTTTACTTTGGATTGTGTTCAAGGTACATCTAATGTGCTTGGAATTCTGCAATGAACTATTCTTCAACATCTTTATAAACACCACAGAGCAGAAGATTATTCTTAGTTATAAATCCTGACTTTACCACCAACATTTACCTGACCCCTGACCCTTCACTCAGCTGCCTCATTCTCCAGCAACTTTTCCTGAGTTATTTGACTTCTTTCCCCACCACAAAACTCTGCTCCACCCTGCTGCTAGCAATCCCCCTGACAAGTGCCCTGAATCAACGCACCTCCTAGCTGCCAAGCCCTTCTCTTGTCCTTTGGGTAGGAACCTTTGCCCATGAATCAGCTGCAAAAACTCTCACTAACTGTGAAAAAAAATAATCAAAAGCTCACCCCCAAATTCTGAGTTTCTTTCCCTAGCTCAACTATTTCTTTAAAAATTCTAAGTCTGAGCATAGAATTAGGTGGATCTTTATTTTACCCAGCAGTGTCAGGGAATAACTTATGTCATAAGTCAACTATCCAGAGAACTGAAACTCATCCCTCGCATGAGAATCTTTTAAGAAATTGTCATCTTTCTTGGTGGAACTCATCTAAAATACTTCATGATTTGTCTAAACAATGTATACTGATATAATCAAACTTTTCTTAATAGTTTAGTGCCATTGTTTTTAATATTATCATATTAAGTAGAATCACAGATCTGTGCCGACTTTTTATCACAGATCTGTGCCTGCTTTTTAATCTTTCTGTCTCCTTTCTCACTGTCAAGGTGTCAGTTCTTATTTCTGCTATTAATGCACATGCCCCGATAACCCTCTCCAAATACCTCCTCTCATTTCTATTTTGTTACTTCTGATATACTTTTATATAAGAATTATTTGTTAAATAAAATTCAGTATGGGTCTGGTTCAGGAGGTTAGTTTTAATTTTACTTTTAGGTACTTTATGATAGCTCTTTGTGGGGCTCAGAAGACTTCGAACTGACCTCTTGTCTAGACCATTGAGTATATTAATATATAAAATATTGCACAATTTCTTTCACCAAGTACTGCCCATAATTGCTTGTTAAAAGAGAGGTCTTTTAAAAAATAATGATGATAATAATGATAATATTATAACAATATTGGTAACTTATAGACATATGTAGTGCTTTAGTGTTACAATGCAGTTGATTCTTATGACAACCAGTACAGTAGGTAGTGTAAATATAATTTTCCTCATTTAGTCAGTTAGAAAAATTCTGAGGTTCAGAGAGTTTAATTGACTTGCCAAAGGTCATACATCACAGTTCAGACTTATTAGGTCTTTAGACTCCAAGTTCCCTGATCTTTTTCATTGTCACTGTGCCTTTCAGATCATATCCCATGATCCAATCTTCCTTTCTACCTTCATATCTGATCCTGTGACCTGTTCTTCCATTCCACTCATACACTTCCACTTCTGCAAGAGGTAGGTTGGTTTGGATTCATAGATAATCACAACTGGAATCCCACTGTTACCCATAAACATTCCTCTATGTGATCTTAATCACCTATCATTCCACGTCTCCTTATGCCTTGTACTTCTTAAACCTAGTCTTAGCCCATATCATATACTCTAATCCCTCCATGCCTCAGATACATTCCTAGTCTTTATCATAACCTGTAATCCTTCCACAGCTCAGTGCTTTCTCCGGCCATTACCCCTTCTCAGATTTCATCTTTTCCCCCTCCTCATCTCAATCCTGTAGTTAAATAGTTCAATTCCATCCTGTCTTCTACTTTTGAAATTCCTTGTTCATTTTTTCCAGTCACCAATCATTGCTCTTTGCTTAAAATCTCAACACTTAATTACTCTCACCATCTTCCTCCTTTATTTTTGCTCATGTGCCACTAAATGGAACTGGAGGAAGGTATGCATGGGACCTAACTGGGTAAAATATAAATATATGTTATTTAACTTCAACCGGGCCCTCACTGCTACAATGTAATCATTTTATACATCCCTAGTGGATTTCTTATCCCACTTCTCAACTATAGAGTTTAGAACAGTAACTGTTCTAAATCTTATCTCCTCTCCTCAATCTTCCCCCATGACCCCAACCCCAAATGACCTTATCTCTTAAATCACTGAGAAAATGGAGGCTATTTGTAGTAAGTTCCCTTGTTTTCTTGTTTCTTCATCTCATCCCTGACATCATCCTTTAGTCTCAGTAATGAGGAGGCCTTTCTCTTTTCCAATATTCCTTTTATCCCATTTTCTCTAACAGACTATGCCCTCAGTCATAGCTTTTCTTGTTCAAGTCTCTCCCTACCTAATGGTTCTTCCCTAATTGCCTTCAAAGGTACCCATGTAGTCCCATCCTAAAAACAAACAAACAAACTTAATTAGACCCTGCAATCTCAAGTTATCATCATATAACTCTCTTCCCTTTCTAAGCCAAATTCCTAGAAAAAACTGTCTACATTCATTGTTTCCATCTCCTCTCCTTTCATTCTCTTTTCAAAACTTTGCATCTCATTACTCAATACCCCTTCCAAAGTTATTAGCCGTTTTAGTCTTATTTTTCTTCTACCATTTGTTTTGTGCTCTCTGGAACCCTCTCCCCAACCTTATTAACAAACTCCCTTTTGTTTCCTTTCCTTTCACATTCCTTTCATTTCCTGTTATTCACTGAAACCTAGGTTTCTCTTGAAGCATCGCTATCATCTGACACTCTTTTTAGGGATGTCAGTTTCTTTTTTCAAATCCCTTGATAATAATAACTGTAATAATGTTAGCATTTAGGCGCAGGAGGGATGAGTTAGCCTACTCCTTTTGCAGTAGACCTTCCTCTCCAAGGCTGTCTTTCATCTACTCAGTTTATGTCATGTATATACCCACTTATATACATGTTTTCTCCCCTTATTATAATTTAAACACTTTGAGGGCAGGAACCTTTTTCCCTCTTCCTTTGTATCTGTGTTGCTTGCTTAGCACAAAATACATACTTAACAAATGCTTACTCGCTGATTGATAGGTACCTTAGTTCTAAGTTCTCCAAACCCTCTTCAATGAATTTGCCCCAAGTGCTAGAAATCCTAACCAGGGCCCACCTCAGTGGAAAGTATTACTAAGAGGAGGGCCATAATTAATGGATGGGTAAGTAAAGTGAGGGCAGAGGCAGAGAGCAATGATTAGTTAAATCCCACAACTGTGGACTGTGGAAAAGTTATCCTTGAAAAGGAAGAAATAAGACAAGGCTGTGAATAAATACCATCAGAATAATGAAAACGCTTCCTGGTGTATTTTTTGGCACAAGACCCAAGGCATAAAAAGGAAAGGGCCTTGGACCATAATAAGAGATAACAGATGTGAAATGGGTAAAAAGGAAGCATTAATTCTAGCCAAAGGAACTTATGGAAACCAACACTGCAAAACATTTCTAGGATATAACTTACTTATTTACTTACTTGCTTGCTTACCCTGGATTCCCTCTAAAATTTGACTTCAGAGTAAGAATACCCACCCATTTTAATAAGGCAGATTCTGTCAGGCCAATAGGGCTGACATTAAAAGATCCAGATTGCAACCTTGCCAAACTGATAATTTTAATTACTGGAGTCAGAGATAGAGTCACATAGTGTATAGATAGTCAATCAGAAAGACCTGGTTTCAAAAATAATAGCAAGGATGTGTGTTCATCCTTTGTTGCAGAAGAAGACCATGCCATCAGAGAAATGATGACATGACTTGCACTTGGCTTTGTTTTGAGTGAGGGAGAACTGTGCAGGTCACCAGCCTCACTTCTCCTTCAGAGCCATCTGAATCCAGTGACCAGATATTCATCAGGTTGACTGGAGATGACCTAGGATGAGGCAATTGGGGTTAAGTGACTTACCCAAGGCCACACAGCTAGTGAGTGTCAAGTGTCTGAGGTGAGATTTGAACTCAGATCCTCCTGACTCCTGCACTGGTGCTCTATCCACTGCACCACCTAGCTGCCCAGCTAGGGTGTATATAAAGCTTGAAGCTTTACAAAGCACTTTATGTATGCTATCCTTTGATCCTTACAGTAACTCACTAAGGTTAATGGCATTATTATTCCCATTTTATAGATGAGGAAATTGAGTCTGAGAACAGCCAAATGACTTGCCCAGGACAACACTGATTGGAAGTGCCTAAAGGAGAATTTGGATTCAGATCTTCCTCATTCCAACACTATCTACGCTACTTTTAAGTCCTATCTTTCATAAATATTGGTTCTTTAACCCTGGGTAATTATATCACTTAACCTCCCAGACAATTCCCTAAGACTAAGTTTCAGAGCAGCTGTGGATATGTGGAAATTTCCTTGCC
This sequence comes from Bettongia penicillata ogilbyi, assembly GCA_023548195.1. NCBI lineage: Eukaryota > Metazoa > Chordata > Mammalia > Diprotodontia > Potoroidae > Bettongia > Bettongia penicillata. The sequence goes on from JAJHZJ010000300.1 coordinate 704,566, forward strand.
AGGAATTCCCTATCCCGATGAAATCATGAGGCTGAACTCTCCCCCTCACCTCCAAATACTAATAGATACAGATTCCTGTGGTAATTAGTCTTACTGTAAGTAGTCTAAAGCCTTGCCTCTGGCCTGGTTTGATGGTTACACAAACAGACTTATCTTAGAGGTACCCTCTTTCTGGACTGTCAAAAGGAATGGAAAAGTAAAATAATGAACAGGAGCTTACTCTGGATGAGCTGTTCACATACTTGGCGAGCCACTGTACGAACCATGGCATGAGATTGCAAGTCACCCTGGATGGACAAAAAGAAAAAGAAAAAAATATTCATCACTCTCGGATCAGTGAGCACTGTCAATCAATTAGTATTTATCAAGCTCTTCCCATGTGCCAGGAATTGAGTTAGGGAGAAAAGGACAAAAAAAGAAACAGACACTATGCCTGCCTTCAGGGAATTTGCATTCTACCAGGAAGAGAAAACATGTACAAATATAAATATATGTGCGTACATTATACATATGGAATATATGACCAGCTAATTAAAATAAACTAAAATGAAATTAAACATATGTACACACACAAATTATACATATGTAATGTACATATATCAATATATTACATGTGTGCACATATTATACACATATGTATATAATGTGTACAAATTAAAAGACAAGATAAGGTGTGGGGGGAGGCAATAGAGAACATCAGGAAAAGCCTAGCTAAGTATCTCAGTGGATAGAGCTCTGAGCCCAGAGTCAGGAAGACCTAAGTTCAAATCTAGCCTCGTATACTTCCCAGCTGTGTAATCCTGGAGAAATCATTTGACCTGCCTGCCTCAGTTTTCTCAATTATAAAAATGGAAGAAATAATAGTCCCTGCTTCCCAGGGTTATTCTGAGGCACATTAGCAGGTGTTAAAGGCTAGCTATCACTGATATGGCAAAGGTCAATTCTTGAGCTGTTTTGAAGGGAACAGCTTTAGGCACAGCCTTATCTCCTAAGGAACTATAGGGGTTTCCCTGAAGGATAGGGTCTATGAGGCATTCATATCACCACTGAAAGGTGTGTGGGGAAGGATAGGCTGTGTCATTCTATTACCACTTCTGTTGAATTTAGATGGGACTCCAGTCCTGTAGTAGACACAGAAAACCAAGAACCTACTACACTCAGTATTGTCAGTTTTCCCAGTGCATTGTTCAAAGCAAAAGCTCATTGGATACCTCTGGTATTTAAGCCTACAAAAGATTCTAAAACAAACCCATGCATTCTATCAGAGCTACCTTGGTAGCTCTTGGTGACTTAACTCTGAAAGGAAAAGGAAGAATCTTAAGCTAAAGTCTGAGCTCTACTAACCCCTGTTGCCAACACTGCTTAGATTTTGGGCCAACATTTATTACATAAGATTTCTAATATAGCATTCAGTCAGTCCGTACTGTGATTCTGTGTATGACTCTGGTGTACTGGCTAGCCTTGAACTGTCCAGGCTGGAACAAGTCCATCAGAAAAATGCGCATAACATGAGGATAATGAAACTAACGGTTAGCAACAATAATAAGTACACGTTTGTACAAAGCTTTGAACTTTCTAAAACTCTTCTGAAGCTATTAAAACATTTGCTCTTCAGAGTGACCCTGTAAGGTAAGTAGGACAAGTATAATTCCTTTCATTTTACAAATGGGAAAACAGGCCAGTAGGGATCATTAGCAGAGGGAGTTCTAGAGGCCAGCCCCTCAGTCAGGCTCTTGTCACTATAGTATAGTGCCTCATCAAGAGGGGCCCAATAATGAAAAAATAATGACAAGAAACAGCCAATTCTTTAGTAAAAACATGGTCATATGACTGACATCAGAGCAGGAGAATGAAGGGTTTTTATAGAGACAAGCACTACTAGAACAAGTCATGGTCCAGCAGCATCAAAGGTACCCTCAGCGGGGTGGGACATCCAGATCACCGCTGAAAGGTGTGAGGAGAAGGCAGAAGCTCTGGGACACTGGAGGAGGCTGAAAGGGGGAAGTCAGCATGTGCTAGGCTTTGGGGTGGGGGAAGGAGTTTACCAGCCTTTATTCTGGTAGCTTTCCATTTTAAGTTCTCATGCTTGCTCACTAGATGCTTAAACTCTGTTGTTTCTATGCTGCTGACGGACCCTGAGTGCTCTCAGCCTTTTCCAGATTCAGTTTTTTGAAGGTGAAAGCCCTAGCTGCCTCACCCAAGTTAAGGTTCTGGCAAATGAAATTTTAGGCCCAATGAGGTATCTGACGCTGACAAATTCAGGCATGATCTACTTACCCGTTCCCCTCTTTCTCCTTTTGCTCCAGGAATACCCTGAAAGAAATGACAAATGACAGTTACATTTGACATAGTATGTAACCAAACATCCCACCAGTGTATCACCTTCCATACACTGCTCTTTCTAAATAGGACAGACAGTGTAACAGTGTAACAATAAATAGATACATAGTATAAGCCACTAGCATAATACATTTTCCTTTCAATCTGATTCCATGAAAGATGGTGGGATTCAAGAAACATGGAGACATTGCTATTTCCCTTTTTTAAAAAAAGTTATAATATCCAAGGGTTCTCATTAATTCTCCTGTTAATAGAACTAGTTCCCATTCCCAGGAGCAGAATTATTTTTTTCATAAGATCATAATTTTTGAGCTGGAAGGTATTAAATGCCCTAGTTTGACACCTTCATTTTAGAGATTAGGAAAATGAGTCAAAGACGTTAATGATTTGCCTAAGGTCATACAGTTAATATGATTTGGAGGTAGACTTGACTCTAGGTCCTCGACTCTAAGGCCAGCTTTCTATGGACTTTGCCTCTCAGGAGTAAAATATAATAGACATTTGAATGTTTTTTAAATTGAATTAAACTGTAAAAGTTGGGAAATACATTTATTACATGAATCTTTTCAATAAGACCCATAGACGGTGCCAGTTGTCTAATATATAAAAGCAGCTACTTCTCAATATGACCTACAAATCAGCCACATAGTAATTCAATTCAATTTGACAAGGGGAAGGGGAAGGAAAAAGGAGGGAGATACAGAATTGGCATTTATTAATTTTTAATTAATTATTAATTCATTATACCTACTATGTACAAAGTAGGGCAGCTAGATGATGCAGTGGGTTCAGCACCAGGCCTGGGAGTCAGGAAGATCTGAGTTGAAGGTTGACCTCAGATATTTATTGGCTCTGTGACCCTGGGTAAGTCACTTAATCCCTATTTGCCTCAGTTTCTTATATGAAAAATGGGGACACATTGGAGAAGGAAATGGCTAACTACTCCAGAATCTTTGTCAAGAAAACCCAATGTAAAAAAGTCCATGGAGTCAGGCAGAGTTGAACAACAAATGTACGAGGCACTAGGCTAAGTATTTTACAAATATTATTTTATTTGATCTCTACAACAATCTTGGGAAGTAAAGTTATTATGATCCTCAGTTGACAGTAGAGGAAACAGAGAGACAAAGGTTAAGCAGCTTTGTCAGAGTCATATAGCTAGTAAATAACAGGGGCAATATTTGAACTCAGGTCTTTCTGACTCCAAGCACAGTGCTCCATCCACTGCAACTCCTGGCTGCCTCAACAAGCATTTATGGAGCACTTACTGTGTGCAAAATACTATGCAAGGCACTGGGATACAAAGACAACAAAACATCTGTTCTTTAGTTTTCAGGACAAGGTAGGAAGGGTCAGTTGGAGTTTTTGCAAAACAGTGCCCCTGTGTAATAAGAAATCATTGTTTATTCTAACTTGTCTGACCCATTTCCTTTGATTTTGCAGAGTAAAGCAAAACAAAATAAAAATTCCTCACCAGGTTAATTCCCATAACTCCACCAAAAGCATACTTTGAGGGAAAATACATATTCCATGAAGATGCTGAGTAGACTGGTAAAAGTGGCCAATTTTCCTATGAACTTTAGTAATATTTGAAATGTAAAGAAACTACAGTAGTCACATTCATAGAATCTTAGGACGGAAGAGATCTTAACAAGCATCCACTGCCATCTGCCTATTTTAGGTTACCTACAAAATAAATCCCCAAATCCTTAATCAGATTTTGAAGTTCTTCCATAATTTGACCTTGGCCTCCCTTTCAAACCTAATCTTATTCTTTCTTTGCATAAATTCTATTCCTCAGTCAAACTAGACTGTTCATTATTCCCTAAGCATGAGGTTTCCCATTTCCATTCCTTTGCCCATCATTTCCCAGCCTCTTCACTGTTCCATTTCTGCCAATCAGAATTTTCTTGTTTTTGTTGAATCATTTTTCAGTTGTGTCCATCTCTTTGTGATCCCATTTGGGGTTTTCTTGGCAAAGATACTGGAGTGGTTTGCTATTTCCTTCTTGAACTTCTTTTATTGATGAGGAAACTGAAGCAAACTGGGTTAAATGACTTGCCCAGGGTCACACAGCTAGTAAGTGTTTGAGACCAGATTTGAATTCAGGAGGATGAGTCTTCCTGACTTCAGGTCCTACATTTTATTCACTGCACCACCTAGCTGCCTCACTCAGAATCTTACCTATCTTTTAAGGCTCACCCCAAATACCAGCTGCTTCATAGAGTCTTCCCTGACTGCCTTCCACATTCCCTTAACTCAGAAGTGATTGGAACTCTTCCTCTGGAGGAGAAAAAGAGGTAGAGTAGAGAGAGCCCAGAATATGGACTCACAAGTCCTGGGTTCAGTTTGGAATTTTGATTTTACTACTTGTGTGACCTTCAGCAATCCCTTAACCTTTCTAAGTCTCATTCTTCTCATCAACTGCATGAGGAAGGAAGTTGTACTCCTTCTGACTGCTGAGGTCTCTCCTGGTTCTATGACTATGGTCCAATAACCTGAATTCTCCTGGCATTCTGCTTGTCTCTTTCTTATGGCACTCATCATGGACTACTTCACATTATAAATTTTATTTGTTTATGTCTATATGTACTAATATATATATATATATATATATATGTATATGATCCTTCTATATTATAGTCTCCTTGAGGTGAGGTACAGTGAATTATTCACCTTTGCAATCTGCACAGTGGCTTGGATACAACAGTCCAATGAATAGTTGATGAATGAAGGAAAAATTTAGCCTTGGGGAGGTAAAGTGACTTGCTTGTGGTCACATAGTTGCTAGTAAAGCCAGAACTAAAAGTAAAATCTTCTGACTGGGTTCTAGCCATGCTTTGACACAGTCAATGGCATTATACCAAGGGTTAATGAAGAAGTCTAAATTCTGATCCTAGAGTTAAAATTTGCAGATAAATTCTTGCAACGGGGTCCTTTACATGACTACCTACCTAGGAGAGCACTCTCAACTCTGTGCCTATTCATTGGCTGCCCCCATGCTCAAGACTCAGCTCAAATTCCACCTTCCTGAAGAAATCTTTCTTGCCCCACCCCCCCTAGATGAAGTGATTACCTCTCATTTACACAGTATGTTATCTCTTCCATACTTAGTTCCTGGCATATTGTTTATCCATTAGAATGCTGGCTCCTTGAGGACTGGTGGTGTTTTTGTTTTACTTTGTATCATAACACGTGGCATACAGTAAATTCTTCTTTTTTTGGAGGGGGGCAGGAGTAATCAGGGTTAAATGACTTGCCCAGGGTCTAGTAAGTATCTTAGACCGATTTGAACTCATGTCCTCCTGATTCCAGGGCCAATGTTCAATCCACTGCACCCTCTTCTGCACCTCATTCCCACAGTAAATTCTTGAATGACCAGAAAGAGACCCTGTTCTGAATAGTGAAGTCTTAGCTTTAAATCTTAACTCTATGATTTACCTTCTCTACAACCTTGGAAAAATTCATTAATTTCCCTGGGCATCAGTTTTCTCTTTTGTAGAACAAAGTAGTTGGCTTAGATAGTCTCTAAAGCATGGATTCTTAAACTGGGGTTAATAAATATTTTGACAGCTATTTCAATATCACTGGATTCCTCTGTCACCCTATGTCCTTTATGCATTTAAAAGCATTATTCTGAGAAGGGTCTTGTAAGTTTCACTAGCCTGCCAAAGGAGTCTATGACACAAAAGAAATTTAAGAATTCCTGCTTTAAAGTCTCTTCCAGCTCTACATCCCATGATCATAATAAAATCTTAAATATTTATGGCTGGGAGAGGTAGAAAGGATCCAATTTTACAGATGAAGAAACTGAGGCAAAAGAAGGGTAAAGGACTTGCCCAACATATAGCAGAATCAATATTTGAACCTAAATCTTCCAACTCTAAATCGAGAGCTCTTTCTGCTCAGGCTGCATGTACCATTCAGGCAGGAATTGGTGCAGTAGCAGCATTTTCTGTTCTAAGAAGCAGGAGGCCCAAAGTGGGTGTTTGGCACTGACATGGGAAACATGTTGTCTTGTTCAAGTGCTGCCCTCGTCTGTCTTTCTTGGCCTCTTTTCCTCCTACCTTCCTAGACAGAGCTCCAAATAAAACCGAGAAAGCCTTCAAGATCCAAACAGGGGCCATGATTCACCGAGAATGACAGGTAGCTGAGCACAAATTGCTCTACAATCCATGGGCACAAGGCAAAAGGAAGTCTCTGGCCCTGACTGGAAATTGGGCCTCTTTTTTAAAGGAAAAAACTCAAAGTTCTTGGGGACTCTAATTCTAAAACTCTAACTATTCTCTGGGAAACACAGAAAGGGAATCTTGACTGCGGCATTTCCACCTTGAAAGAATAAACATAAGGTATATAAAGTAACCAGAGTGATTGTCCCATGTGGCTCATAACTAATTTCAAAGGCTGCTTAGACAGATGTGCCTTGTGAGTGAGGGCCTATGTGGAAATCAAAATGTGTGGGTGAGATGGCTGATGACAGGTTTGGCCTGTGCACATTCTTAGGCAGAGTGAAATTTGGACAGATCAAACCACTTTTTGCAAATATAAGGATGAAATACATTATGATTTTATATATGAGCAGCCAGAGATTAGGGGGATAGGAGGTTGGAGGTGGGGATAAAATGTGAAAGTCATGAGAATATTCAGAGGCTCTAACAGATTTACTCTTTCAGGCACTAGTCACTCCTATCCAATGTTTCCAAGGGACAGAAATGCTAACTGGAATAAACGTGTTAACAGGTGATGACTGTGAACGTATCACAAAACTTTCAAGGAGGTTCTAGGTCACCTTGTGGTCCAGTGTTTCCTGTAATACCTGGAATGGCTGTGGTTCCTGGGATACCTTAGTACTTCCCCTACTTAACATCTTTCCAAAATTATGGTTATATTTGGAGATGTTCATATACTTATATGTTCTTACAGTTTTTATGTCAGACTGTTGACTAATATTTATGGAAAGAATTATTGAAATTTTTGTTTTTTAGAATTAGAGGTCATCTAGTCTAGTAACTTCATTTTAAACATCAAGAAACTGAGACCAAGGAAGGTTCTCACTTATTTCTTTCTTTTTCTCATTTCATCAAAAAGAAGATTCCAGAAGATTTAAGAGCTAAAGATAAAAGACAGGTAAATGATAAAGAGCAAATTGTATAAAAGCAGAGAATTCCATTTCAGGGGTTTGATTTACACTTTTATTTCTAATGCTGTATATTTAAGTAAGAGACTTTGGCTCTTAGGGAGGAAAATCACATTTTCACTCCATATTTGAATTTTACAAGCACTTTAAAATTTCAAATCATGAGTTAGGCTTTACCAATACATTCCTATGGTCAAAATCACTAATCTTTTAAAACATCAAGTTGTACCGAACCAAATCTGCTCTTGAAACCAGCTTGTGAACAAACATAATTCAAGCACTTGTTTCTTATTCTTTCCTCTTGTGGCCATTTGGTATTATTTCCTCTTTGTCTTGTCTCCTCTGTTAGACTTAAATCCCATAAAAAGCTTTCTTTAAAACCTCCTCACAGTCCTTAATATAAGGCTCCACATTCAAGAAATGTTTCTGAGTGACAGAAATGCTAACTGGAATAACAGGAGATGGCTGGAACGATCATGGCTGTGAACATATTACAATACTTACGGGAGGTCCTAGGTCACCTTGTGGTCCGGTATTTCCTGTGATACCTGGAATGCCTGGGGCTCCCGGAATACCCTAGTAGATTGTCCAGGTAAACAGAGAGAATCAATAACATTCAAAATTCAAACACTTAAACAAACAAATAACAACGTTCTCTTCTCTATCTCAAATTACTGACCAGTGGTGTATTTCACAGACCCTTTCCTCCTCCCTATTTCCCCCCGTCCTTCACTTCCAGGAAAACAGAGGACCAATTTCCAAGTAGACCCCATTCCTGAAGTCAGAAGAGATTTTACCAAATTCATGACCCATTTATATCCAAAGGAAAATTGAATAAATGGGTTTGATCAATTGCCAATGTGGCAAAATCTTGGAATTATATGAACTACAAATAGGTAATTAACATTTAGAATGTTAGATAGTGTTATATTTAAATGTACTACAGTCTATTAAGGCAGCTGCTGCCACTGCCCAGTTATTACTGCTATTTTTTCATTTCCCCACACATCCAAATTAGCTTGACATTTAAATAATGATTTTTTTGAATGAACATATTATCTGAATACATTTCATCTGAGTCAAAAAAAAAAATCAAAAAATCTCAGAAGTATGATTCCCTTTGCCATCTCATGATTCAATGCAATAGCTATGTTAACAAATAATTTATAAATGTCTTGTTTCCAATAAAAGTGCAAGTGCAGCTTCAGCAGTTTACCAGACAACTCTTCACTCCAAATATCTGTTCTTCTTTAGAGGAGGGAACCAAGCTACTGACACCAGTTAGGTAATACCTTTTAACAACACCCCAATAATAACAAAATAAAAATAATTCACATTAAATAGTGCCTTAAAGGTCCCAAGCACTTTACATACTTGACCTTACTAGAGTCTGGTTTAGACAATGAAGAGCACACCACTAATTATGAATAAAGGTTCAGAAAAAATATTTCTTGAATTTAATTTAATCAGAGTCTTAATTAGGGTAGAGCATCCTTAACTCTATCCTAGGGTGCTGATGTCTTGAGGGGGAATATTTCCTTCCCTTAGTCTCATAGTTTGAGTCAGCTTCTAAATCTATGTCATGTGATAACCCTCCATCCCCAAAGATGGCACCTCTGTCCTAGGGTCTGCCTTCTGTTTCCCTTCTCCCCCCTTTTCATCTTACCCTGCTAATATTTTTTACCATTTGGAGTTGAGGATAAGGTCTTTGGGCGATAAGCAGAACCCAATTCAGTTATCTTCTTCCATGGTCCTTTATCTTTCTCTCTGTCCTATTCGAATGAATTTCCCCTAGGCACTACAAGTCATAGTTATACCTCCAAACTGGATTTAATAGTTTTGGGGTTTTGGTTATGGAGTCAATATAATACCTCACAGACAGAAAAAAAAAACCATTTACAACCTTAATGTCAAAGAAAATGCCACCCTCCATTAGAAGAACACTATTATTTCGATGTTCACACACAATTTGCTCTGTGATAATTGCTCCAGACAATATTCTGGCAATTGGTATTTGGACAGCTCCACTAGTACTCTGAGATAAAGAAAACAAAGTTTCCAGCACCCTGGGTGGGTCCCCTGCAGGGAAATTATGGGAGAACATGGACCAGAGTCACATGAGATGGGCATACATGGGTGGATCATGAGTTGCATCAGCAGAAGGAACTCCTAAGTTGATGAGATCGAATATCTATTTGATAACATTCAGGGAAATGTTCTGTTCAGCATCAAAGGGAGGTCCTTCAAGCTGAAACTGCCAAAGAGCAAACAAATCCACTGTAGCCTCAGCACTTCTTTTCTAAATCTACCCTGACAATTTCAATGAATGAGATCTGTTAAGAGAATCATTCTGAGAATGATGTTAAATATTAATTGATCCATCATACAGTATTTACATAGCCTTTGGACTAGTGTGACCATTCAGCCTTCCCTAGAAAAGGGCAGCCCCTTTCAATGACATGCAGAGAAACGTACCTATGAAACACTGGAATCTCAAAATGATACAGCTGGGAGGGGTTTTATATATCACCCAGTCCAATATCTTATTTTTTTTTTTTGCAGAAATGATGGTTTAGGTTATAATTACATAATGATGATAATCACTGACATTGACATAATGCTTAAAGGTCCACATTATCTCTGGAAAAGAAAATGCAAAAGAAAAAAAAACAATTGGAAAGAAAGTCTATTCCATCAGAATCTGCAGACACTTACAATTGGTCCGGGAGGTCCTGGGGGGCCAGTGGGTCCATCTTTACCAGGCAGCCCCTAGAACAAAGAAATATAAAGTGTATAAATCATTCTTTAGCATGAGGCTTTCAGAAAAGGCTTTACAAATTTTGGGGTGCTAAGATCTGCTGTTTATTCTGGGCTACCAAGGAATGGTTTCTTTCAAACTCTTCAGGAGAACGTCTTTTTGGCTGTATCTTTGGCAATACCTTTGTGTCTTTTGGCTGTGTTAAATGATCTTCTGTGGGACTTTAAGGTGTAAAAATGACCACTTACAAACTTAAACAGGAACTAGTGTCCAGAATGTGTTTTTATAAAATTAAGCATAACAACTGAGACGGGAGCCATTCCCCTGGTAAATAAATGACCAGGTAAGAAAATGAATTAATAACAGATTGCCTAAGAGGACCTTAGATGTTGCTGTCTTCATTTTTGAAGGGGATAGATGACATCGAAAATCTTTTTGCCAGATGACAATATTGCTAATCATATTCTATGGAGAATCTGAGTCTATCAAGAGAAAATAATCAAAACCTGTGATTTCTTTGATGTGACACAGACAGATAAATCATCTGTAACTTATAGTCTTATATAGTTGCATAGGGACACCAAGAAGTTCACTTATGTGCCCATGGACACAAGCCTAATAAATATCAGTGGCAGGATTTGAACCTGTTCTCTTGATTCAAAGGCAAGTATTTTTAACTATGTGTCTGAGTTCAGCCTTCTTTTTTTCCCCCTCAAATCCAACTCTTTGTTACTCCATTAGGGGTTTTCTTGGCAAAGATACTGGAGTGGTTTATCATTTCCTTCTCTAACTCATTTTACAGATCAGGAAACTGAGGCAAACAGGGTTAAGTAAATTGCCCAGGGTCACACAATTATGCTATATTATATCTCTAATTATGCCTGTAAGTGCGAAAGTTAAAAAAAGTGGATTTTCTACTCTTGCATGACTACAGCATATGACTGAGAGTACAGGCATATGACATTTAAGGTTGTTGTGAAACATATGAAACCTCATTGGAACACCGCTTGGCCACTCTCTCACTTATAACTTTTCCCCTATGGAACTAACTGACCGCCTTATGTTGTTTCACTTAACACCATGGATTCATGGGATCACTAAATAGTATTAGCAGTACCAATCTTCCTCTTGAAGTTAATCACAAAAGATTAGCCCCCTCCTTCCTTGTGCCACCATTTACTATTTCATTGAGGTTTGACAAGTATTTATTAAATACCTACTATGTGCCAGACATTGTGCTAGGTACTGGGGACGAAAAATTAAAAATGAGACATTCCCTGCCTCAGGGTGTTGCTGGTAAATATTTAACAATTAGCTCTCAAAAGAAAAACTCCAAAAAACAAAAATAAGGATACACTTTTAAGTTTCATTTGCATTATTAACATTTCTCTATCACTTTCTTTGGGCAACTTCATGGTGCACTGGATAGAGTAGTGGGCTTGGAGTACAGAAGACTCATCTTCCTGAGTTCAAATCTAGCCTCAGACACTTACTAGCTGTATGACCCTGAGCAAGTCCCTTACCCCTGTTTGCCTCAGTTTTCTCATCTGTAAAACAAGCTGGAGAAGGAAATAACAAACCATTCAGTATCTTTGCCAAGCAAACCCCAAATGGGGTGACAAAGACTTGGATAGGACTGAAACAAGTGAACAACAAAACAGCAGCATCACTTTCTTGTCTCCAGAGTCTAGATGACCAACCAAACAATACATCAAGTCCTGATTTATAACACTGGATAATTTCCATGTAACTTCTCACACTAAATATATACAAATCAGCTCTTGACAACCGGTTCAAGCTGACTTCAGCACACCCTTGGGCGTATGCCATGTTCACAGATAAGAGCCTTCAGGATAAAAGTCAAATACACAGTGATTTGGGGAATGGGGAGTATACTAATCACTAGGGGAATTAGGAAAAAAGTCTCTTGAAGGAAATGCCATTTGAGCTGGACTTGAAAGGGAGGAAAGGAGAGGAGAGGGCATATTCCAGATAGAGGGAATAGCTTGTAGAAGAGTGAAAAGATAGGACGTAGAACATGATACATAGGAACAGCCAGTAAGTCAATTTGACTATATCGTAGAATCCATTAGGATGAGTAACAGTCAACCAGACTGTAAAAATAAGGTGGAGCCTAATGTGATATGTTCTAAGTCAGCGATATCAAACTCCAATAGGAATGAATCTCCGCAGGGCCACATATTGACATGGAAAACTACAAGTTAGCATTATCTATGTTTCATTATATTTTAATTTATTTGTTAAATATTTCCCAATTACAAATTTAAACTGGTTCAGAGTGACGTTTTGTGGGATGCCTGCTGTGGCTATTTATGAGTGACCCGATAACTTATTTAGAATCTAAATGAGGAACAGAGGCATTAGCATTTTAACTTAAGGACAATGGAGAGTCACTGAAGTTCTTTAAGTAAAGAAATGACAGGGTCAGATGTGCACTTTAGGGATATCAATTAGCAATGGGGTTGGGGACTAACTGGATGCATAGAGACCAAATAGGAGGTTATTACAATAATAATAAATAGTAGTTAAAATTTATATAGGACCTAGTATTTGCCAGGTACTCTAAGAACTTTTCAATTAACATCTTACTTGATTCTCACAACAACCCTACAAGGTAAATGCTATCATTGTCTTCATTTTATAGATAAGGAAACTGACACAAAGGCGAAGGGAAAGGTCCAGGGTCATATAGCCAATAAGTATCTGAGGCTAGATCTGAATTCAAGCCTTCCTGGTCCCAGGTCCAGGGATCTATCCACTATGCTACATAAGGGCTTGTACTAGGGCAACTGAGAAATGAATTGTAAGAAAGGCTTTGTTAAGGAGATAAGACTTAGCAACTGATATGTGGTAGGAGAAATCTAGTAGTCATCTACGACTCCTGAGTTGTACATCTGGGGATGGAAGGTCTAGAAGAATGACAGTGTCCTCAAGATAAGTAGATGTGGAGGAGGAAGGTTGGGTTTAGGGGGAAAGATCATGAGTTCTGTTTTGAACAGTTGAATTTGAAATGCTGTGTTACATCCAACTGGAGAAGTCAGGTAGGCAGCTGAAGATGCAGCCCTGATGTTCAGGAGAGAGAAGTGAGCTGGTTTTGTAGATTTGGGAGGCAGTGGCTTAGAGATGAAAATTGAATCATCTGTTTTCAGCTGGAAACTGATGAGATCACCAAGGGAGTGAATAGGGTAAAGGAGAGGGCCCAGGATAGAGCCCTGCAATAGGAGATTGGGCAGGAATAATGATCCTGTAAGGTTACGGTCTGACAACCATGAAAAACTAGTGTCCCAAAAACCCAAGGAGAAGAGGGTAACCAGAAAGAAGGGATGGTGAACACACTTAAGTGCTGTAGGAAAGTCAAAAGGATGACGATAGAGAAAAGTCAATAGGTCATCTATTCTAAACTTTTCATTTTAAAGACTGAAAACCAGTGAAGTCAGGTGACCTGCTGAGAATGAAAAGGAAAAAAAAAATTACTCATAGTAATTACTAAGCTTTAGGAAGCTCCCCTTATGATACAATGACTTCTGAGTCCGTTTTCAACCATGTAAAAAAATTATTGAAAGAGAACTCTTTTATGGTTTTTCCTTTTCTAAAGATATACAAGACCAAATATTAAAATGTCAAACACATATGCACATAGAGCCACAACCCTCCAGCATGCACTCATTCCCAGCATGCTTTTTTAGTGTTCTCCCAGAGGAATAAGACTTCAAAAGGAATTCAAGGCTCACAGAGGGAAGAAAGACAGGCCCAGAGCACATTTTTTTTTTCAGCTCTGACTTCAGATAACAACATTATTCTGAGAAAGATCAAGAGGGAATAAATAAACCTGCCCCCTGCCCTTTCTCCTAAACTTGTACAAAGGAGTTTAGAAGTAATTATCTTATGGCGCTGGGTCTGAATACGGTAATTAAATTGCCACGTGTACAATTTGAGGAGGCCCCTGAATTTTAAAAAAGCATTGGCTAACCACATGTGTTTAAACTTCAGAAAAGAAGGGAATTAAAGGTTGTTCTTGACACAGACCCTGTTTGTGCTTTGGCTCAAACTCACTGAAACATAGAATTGCACAATCCTGACTTGGAAGGGCCCTCAGAGGCCATGTGGTCTAGAGCCCATACCTGACATCTCAGCTAACGATCATTCAACATTTACTTAAAGACCTCCAACAACAGGGCACTCACTACTTCCCAAATGAAGTCCAATTCTACTTCTGGCTAGTTCTAGTTGTTTGGATGTTTTCTCATCCTGGAAAATCCTCTGCCTCTGTGACCCCCTTATCCCATTGGTGAGTTCTTCCTGCAACCTACATTTTGAGGAATGCCAGTCATTTTTCACTCTTCTCTTGAGATTTCACTGGGGCTCCACGAAGTCCCAGTGGAAGCTGCCCATTCCTCCTACCCCTACTACCTCCAGTTTTTAGCTCCCTTTTTGATGTGATCTTCTCCAATTAGAATTCAAGTTCCTTCAGGGCAAAGACATTCTTTTGGCTTCCCCTTGCTTAGTACAGCATCTGGAGTATAGTGTTTAATAAATGCTTGTTGACAAGACTTGGCCAAATTGGCTTCTCTACAGTTTCCATCCTCTTCCCCCAACTCTCTGTTCTGGGCCCAAATAGAAGAAGTAGGTTCCTTTTTCAATATTGACAGATCTTCAAATACTTGAAAATAATTACAATGGACCCTCCAAGTCTTTTCTTCTGCAGTTTAAATATTCCCAGTTCCTTCAACTAATCTAATCATAAGATACTAATATTGAAGATTTAGAACAGGAAGGAATCTTACAAGCCTTTTGTCCAGTCTCCTTATCTTACATATGAGAAACTAGGCCCATAAAAGTTATAAATGACTTGCCATAGGTCCTAAAGATAATAAATAGTGGAGTCAAAATTTGAATCTAAGACCTCTGACTCCAAATACAGAATTCCTTCCACTACCCCATGCTCTCTAGACCATTCAGAAGAGACTATATAAGGAAGAATTACAACATCTACCTGTCTAGTTTTTCTGGAACTAAAATTAAAGCTCAGCGTACTCCCTTATACCACCAACTTAAATTTTTTGATACTATCATGTAAATCTGAACATTTTCATACTATGCATAACAACAAAGATGGCTGATGATAGCCCAGATTCACATGAGGCCAAGGATAGGGAAAGGGCCGGTGGTTTCATTGACACCTTCCCAGGTGAAGAGATTCTCTGCTACTGCAGGTCAGTGCCTGCTCTGCAACTTTTAGTCTCAAAGCATTGCTTAGAGCAGCAAGAGATTGAGTGATTTATCTAGCATCACATAGTCCATATGTATCAGAGGCAACACTTGAACTCAGGTCTTAGGTCTTCCTGCTGCCAAGGCCATCTCTCCTTCCACCACACTATTGCTGTCCCTTGCCTATTTAAGCAAATTGAAACAAAAAACCAAAAAGGATGTTGCATAGAAAATTTTAGGGCATGTTTAATTACATTCCTTTTATTTTTTTCCTCAAAGCCCTAGAGAGCAAAGCAGCCTTTCGTTGTGTGTCTTGCAAGCCAATTTTCCCCTCCTGCGTTGCCAGCAGTCTTAACTTTGAAAATTTTCATTTGCCTTACCCAGGATAACCCTTCCCCTAAACCTTTACTCACACCATGTTTCTTGACTTGAACTGAATTCTCACCCATTTCCATCTGTTGAAGTCCCTTTCTCAAGGCCCAAGTCAAGTGTGACCCCCTCCCATCTTTTACCTCCCCCAAAGCAAGCTCTTCCTCCTCAGGTTTCTTTTAGCCCTTTCCCTGAGCTTTTCTTTGCATTTATCTTGCATACCCCTCCCCCTTAATTTAGTTATTTGCATACTTGGCCTTCACAGTATATGAATGGGATCACAGAATTTTAAGTCTTAAGCTAGAAAAAGGACCTTAGAAGTCACATATTTATTCCCTCTTATTTTTCAGATGAGAAAACTTAGTCCTGTGAAGTTATTTGCCCCAAATCACACAGATAGTAAATAGTAGTACCATACCCTGCTGCTTCTATACTGTGAGCCGCTTGAAAGTAGGGATTCTATCATATGTGTGTTTATATCCAAAGTGCCTAGAAATGTCTAGTGCTTAATAAATGTTTATAGAATTTCATTTAGTTGTTTCCTGTAGAATTCAGTTCACAGCCTGTTCTGAGCATGTGTGCAAGCTGTCAGACAAGAGTTCAGTCACCTTTTCTATCTTAATAAGAGCAAAAACGACTGGAAAACTTTTAAATAAAAAAGTTGTAAAATGAAAAATTATTCAGGATGGGAAGTTTAACTAGCAAATTCAAACATTCTAATTTTGTTTAGCTTAATATTCTCATAGCTAATTCTTTTTAAGTAGGGGCTTCTGCCTCGATTAAGACTATTGCCCATGTAAATGTGCTAATATTTCCCTAACTTTTTAACATTTTCCTTCGGAGAGTCAGAATCAACAAATCAGAGTTGACATCAATGATGTTCAGGATGCAGGTAATTTCCCAGTAATGAAGGGTACTTACTGGAACAGAACACTGTTGGAACATGCAGATGTTAAATGGCATAATTGAATATCTGAGTACCTCATGTGGAAGAGGGATCAGATTTGTTCTGGTTGGCTTGTAAACGCAGAAGGAGGATTAAAGAATGGGAGTGAAAGAGAGGCAGACCGGGACTAAATATGGGGCGAGAGCTTCCTGATAATTACAGCTGCTCATAAATGCAATGCACTGTCTCACCAATGAAGGGATCTCCTCATCACTTGGAGTCTTCAAATAGAGGCTAGATAACTGCTTATTACTGATGTAATGGAAGACATTAATGCTTGAAGATGAACTTGAAAAAGATTATCGTTGAGGTCCCAATAGAAGCTTTAGGCTTCTCTAAAAAACTGGTGCAGGGTGATCCTAAATGGGGAAACCCCAAGAAGGGAGGACTGAGGAAATACTCTGAAGATATTTTAATACATAACACACAATAAAACCAAAGAACAGAGATATGTGGATTTCTAAGAAACAAATGCCAACAGTCTAGCCTGACATGTGATTATGGGAAATATCTATTCTGCAGATATGGTCATTTATCAAATCGTCATCTCCCGTCCCAGTTGCTGCATTGATTTCTGTTCTTACATGTCTAATTGCTTCTATCTGATGGACTTCTCAGCAGGTTTACAAACTCAACATGTTCAACACAAAAACGATCTTTTTCTTCACTAAATCTGCCCCTCCAACTTCCCTATGTCTCTAATTGAAGATACCACCATCCTTCCATTACCAAGGCTCAAAATATCAGAGTTGTCTTGGACTATTTCCTATATCAAAGCCATTTTCAAGTCCTTTCAGTTCTACATCTCTGGCACTCATCCCCTTTCCAGCACTCACAATACCACATCACTTAATATCATTTCTCAAGCCCTCAAAGCCTCTTATCTAGATCGTATCAATAGCCTCTTGACTGGCCTCTCTGCTTCTAATGCTTCCCCTCTCCAATCTGTCCTTTCCTCAAATGCTAAAATAATCTTCCATATTATCCAGATAATTATATATCTGGACATATATATATATACATATATATTCAGATAATTATCTAGATAATTTACAGATATAACTAAGTGATTTTCCTGTTCACACAACCTCAAATGCTACCAATTGTTTATGGGGTAAATTGCAAGCTCCTTAGCTTTGTATGTAAGGGAATAAGTCAATAGAAAGTGAACACTAGGCTGCTCTTGATGAGTTCAATTTATCAAGTCCAGATGAATGACATAAGTGAATATTGAAAGAAATGGTGATGTGATTGCTGAGCCACTGTAAGCGACTATTGAAAGACTATCAAGAATGTGACAGATGTTATAGGACTGGGAAAAGGCAAATGTCTTAATTTTCAAAAAAGGGAATAGAGTCAATTCTGTAAACCAGTGGTAACAAATTTAAATAGAAACTTGGGCCACTAAACCATACCTAAGAATACCCATGGGTCACATATTGATTTCATTTCAAAACCAATGTTATCTATATTGCTTTGTTGAATCGTTTTAGTAATGTCTGATTCTTTGAGACTCCATTTGGGGTTTTCTTGGCAGAGATACTGGAATGGTTTGCCATTTCCTTCTCAAGCTCATTTTACAGATGAGGAAAGTGAGGCAAACAGGATTAAGTGACTTGCCCAGTTTCATACAGTTAGTAAGTGTCTGAGGCCAGATTTGAACTTAAAGGCAAGTCTTTAATATCCAGGTCTTTAATATCCAAGTCTTTAATATCTATATCCAGGTCTGGTACTCTATCTGCTACTAATACTGGGTCTAACTACCCCAATCTTGTCTATATATTATTGTATTTTTTACTTATTTTGCTATTTCCCAATTACATTTTAACTTGGTTTGGGTCACACTCTAGAGTGTTGTGGGCTACCATGTGTTTAACACTTCTGTTATAAACCACACACTAGTGAACTTGATTGCCTCCTAGATAAAGAAATTATGATTTAAAGGGATACTTAGCAAACACTAAGAAAAAGGAGCAGTGATCACAAAAGGCCAACATGGCTTCATCAGGGAAGAGATCAAGACAGATTAACCTCATTTTCTTGATTGACAAGGCTGCTAGATCCGTAGATCAAGGGAATGCAGAATTACAAGATTTTAGCAAGTCATTTGACAAAGTTCTTCATGTTGTCTTGTAATAAGATGGAAAGTTAGGTTTAGATCATAGTACAGTAAAGAGCATTTGGAATTGATTGAATGTCTGAGCACAAAGAGTAGTCATCAATGGATCATTATGGGAAAAGGTCTCTGGTGGAACACAGCAGGGAATCTGTATAGATCACCATTTGCAGTGTGTTGTAGAGGGGATTTAAGTTACAGAAGGAACTTTTTATATGACTTTACAAGTGCTCAGTAACATTCACCTAGACTAGTATAAAAATTTTCTAAAAGATTTTTCCATATCCATTCTCTCACTTTTCAAAACCTTTTTTCACGTTGTTGCCAGATAAACTTTTTCTTAGCAACAGATCAGGTCATGGTTACTCCTCTGCTGAACAATCTTTAAGAGCTGCCTATTGCTTATTGAAGAAAGTTCAAACTCCTTTGTTTGGCATTCTAAGAGTTTGCAACCTGGTGCCACTCTTAGTTTCCAGTTATTGGTTATTAATCTTCTTCCCATATTCCATATTCCATTCAAATTAAACAATACTGATCCCCCCCACCTTTCCAATAGATTCTATGCTTTCCTACCTCCAACATGTGGTTCAAGCTTTCTATATGTTCCCATCATTTTATTTTATATAATTCAATTTAATATGGTAGTTCTGATTCTGCCTCTTGTCTGTATACTCTCCTGCATCTCTTTCTTCTCTCACCTGCTGAATTTCTATCCATCGTCTAAAGAACAAGTCCAATGCTACCTCCTCAATGAAATCTTGCTTCATCTACCTGGTTGGCAATGATCTTGCCCTTCAGATTTCACTTTGTTATTTAACATCTTTAAGAAATTTATCACATAATATTATATATTATCTGGTTTTCTATCTTAACTTGATAGACTGACAATGCATCCCATGGCATGAAACTGAAGGGGAATATTTAGGCTTCTTGGTAATCTTTGAAATTTTATTTCTTGATTCTGAACCATATTTTCCACTCTACTGTTCCCATGTTGCTTTGAATTCTCCAAGTATCAAGATTATATATTGATTTGATTTGAAGGAGCATGAAAGATTCTTACTTCTGTGTAATAGATATTGTCCCGTAAGTTGTGATCATTTTCATGTTGGTCTTTTTTCTTATACTCATCACAAGTACTGCAAAGTTGGAGAATCAAATAGCCCCCCCAAATGAATGAATGATAAGGCATTTATTAAGTACCCGCTATGTGCCGGACACTTTCCTTAGATACAAGGAAGCAAAACCGTCCCTATCCACAAGGAACTTGCATTCTAATGGGGGTAGATAACAAGAGATGGAAAGGACATGCTAGAGAGACAGAAAAGGAATAGCTAGCAAGTGATATGAAGGCCTGAGGAAATAAGGCAAAAGCTCACCAATGGAGCCCAGAGGTGGGTGTGTGTGTGTGTATGTGTGTGTGTGTGTGTGTGTGTGTGTGTGTGTGTGTGTGTGTGTGTGTGTGTGTTCAGGCTCTGACAGGAGGGAGATGAGGAAGATAGCTATAGTGCAGGCATCATAGCTTGGAAATATTTCTCTTTTATTTGAGTACACAATAAAACCACCTCTGCTAGTGAAAATGACACTGTGTATATAATTCCATTCCTACAGTGAGAATTCATTTGTCTCAATTCATTTCATTTCATCAATTCTCAATTCATTTGTCTCTGGAAAAACATCACATAAACAGTGTTAAAGTTAAATTGATGTTTATAAAAAAATCTAAAAAATGTAAGGTGATTCTTAGTATCTTTTCTACCAGTGCTCTGGTGATGGGTCTCTTCATGCTTAGCGAGGCTGGTCCTTGGGTGTTAGACAGAGTTCATTAGTCAGCCTGTGCCTGAAGCCTTTCCCCACTTGACAGCACCTGCCAAGCTTGTACTCTACTGGCTCTGAGGATCTTGGGATTCAGGATCAAATTGACATACCTTTATTTCATAGCATATATTCTATACAAAGAAACAGGTACTGGGGTAGGAGGAAGGTAACTCCTCTTTTTCAGAGAGAAATTCACATGGTGTATCCACTGCCAAACAGAGCAGGGTGAGAATTGTGAAGCATAAAATTCTGACCGGTGGACATCTCCAATGAAAGAGTAATTTCTATCTACTGTTCTACTTAGTCAAAATCCATAAAAAGTCTTAAGTCATAAAACATCTCACAACTATCTTTGCTGTTGTGAAACTTAAAACCCCAAGAATCATTAGTCTCTAGTGATTACATTTCTCCACTGGTCTATTATGGTTCCAAAACTTTAAATCCTATAGAAAGAAAACATGCTACCACTCCTCTAGAATTCTAAAATTTACAAAAATTTCTTGTCAATATAATGGTTTTGAAAATGAAAGAATTTCAAATTTTGGTGTAAAATGATCCAGTGACAAACCCTACAAATCAGATTAGGGGATTCTTCATCAGCACCAGTCTCCACAGTCACCAAACAAACTAAATGAATAATGCTTTTGGAACTGTCATATTCAGGAAGCCTTAGGGCTCATGGAAGAATTTCCATGATCTTGGGAGCCTGGCCCAAGCCTTTTATAAAATTCAGTTTTATTTAATTTTCATTTTTGAATTTTCTTCCTCTTCCCCACCCAGTGAGAAGGCAAGAAAAACAAAATTCATTACAAATATGTGTAGTTATGCAAAACAAATTTCCATATAAGCCATGTCAAAAAAAAATAAGGAAAGAGTAGGAAAGAGAAGAAAATAAGCTTCAATTTTCACTCTGAGTCCCTCAGTTCTTTCTGTGGTGGATAGCATGTTTTGTCATGAATCCTTTGGAAATGCAGTCATTGTGTATGTACATCATCAGAATAAGTTGATTATCTTCACAATATTAGTGTTACTGTATAAATTGTCCTCTTGCTCACTTCGTGTTGTTGCATCAGTTCATAGAAGTATTCCCAGGTTTTCTGAAACTATCTACTTTGTTCTTTCTTACAGCATGATAGTATTCCATCATATTCATATGGCATAACCTGTTCACCGGCCCAAGTCTTTGGCTAAAACATATAAATTCATTTAGATACTTACACCATATGTACAAGAAAATAAGAACATTAGTCTTAAAGCTGGAAGATGTGGGTTTAAGTACTGGTCATAGAACTGGTTAGCTATTTGATTCCGGTTAAGCCACTCAACCTGAACCCCTGCTTTGTCATCGGTAAAATGAGAATGACGATATTTATACTTCCTGTTTCACAAGCTTGTTGAGTAAAGCCCTTTAGAAATGAGAATTTTTGCAGTTGTCAAGATTACAACCAGCAGGGCTGATTGTGGGCATGGATTTTACTACGAAGTTATAAAACTCATCCAAGCTCAATAGAGAGAAAAATAATGTATTTTACCCAATGAAAATTAAATATTACATTTCTAAGAGGGTAAAGGAGGGAGAATTAAAGGAGGAAAGGGAAGAAGTGAAGGGAGGGAAGGGGAGAAGAAGAGAATGAAGTAGGGAAAAGAAGTGAGAAGAAGAGAGGAGGAGAGAGAAGTAGAGAGGGAGAAGGAAAGGAGATGAGAAGAAATATATCCAAGTGTATTATCATGAAGAGGGAATTTATATTTGACTAATATTTTTTTAAACATCACTATGGTAATAACTCAGCATTTAATATGGGAATTAAAACCAGATATCTGACTTGAGTCCAACCTTCAAAGTTCATTTCACTTCTGCCTCATGTCTGATAGAATGGAACACATGAATATACTCCTTGTTTATATTATACCCATATGATAAGGAAATATGTTGCAAGCTCCCTTTCACAATTAATCTTACCACAATGCATTTAATACATTACCACAATGCAATTAATTTACCACAATGGAAAAGTTTTTTTTTTCCTTCTTTTATTTTACAATCAACCTATGCTGTATTTAATGTTTACTATTCCTACTTGATATGTTAGGTTTTGGGTATTGTGAAGAAGTATGACAGGGTTCTATATTCAAAAAGTTTACACTGATATGGGTAAGGACCTGAGCTTACTCCAGTTAATATTATACTATGATTATTATACTATTATTATACTATTTCAGGTCCAATCAACTCTAAGAAGAAAATATGAAGTCCTCTCAGGCTTGGCTTCCTTTCAATGGATTTTTTACATAGCAAGCATTTTAGAAATCTGTGATCTTAAGGAGAGATTTTTAAAAGTTTAAGCTTGGAAAGCTCATATACAGCTAATGAATGTAAATATGACTGAACCTCATCTAAATATGAGGATACATTTTTCAGGACTTTCTGAACCTCTTTATCCTCACTGCCCTTCCTAATCGTGAGCTACGTCTTGTACATAGGGTATTTAATGGAGGAGAAATGGAAAAGCAGAGAGATTATGGTCTGAGGGTCCACCAAGAACTGGGCAATTTTAGAATCACCTAGTGACAGCCCAGAGCCATGAACAGCAGGGAAAAGAGAGGAGGCAGAGAGATTTATAGTGGAAAAGGATAACTTCAGCAGAAGTTATGGTCAGTTAGTTGCAATGACTCAAAAGATGAACTGGAGCTCCAAACCCATATTGAATGTGGACTTGCACTGCTGCTTTTTTTCAAATGTGGACCTCTTGCATTGTGGTCTGCTGGCTTCCCAGAAAGAGTATGAAATGTGTTCATTGAATGAGTCCAGCTTTTGCTGGATTTGATTTTACCAAAAATTGTGCTGGCCTGAGCTATGTCCTGTTTATGGCTCCAAGCCTGGGGGAGAATATGAGCTGCCCAAAAAGTCACAGATTCCCCTTGCTAAAAGCCAGAATAAACTAGGGATGTGAAGAAAACATACTCTCTGTTTAAGAAGAAGAATTTTTTTTTTAATAATCCCTCTTTTTTCTTGGATTAATTAGGAGGCAACATTGAAACTGACTCCAAAAAAAAAAAAAGCTGCTTGTTTTTGATTTCTATTCTAGTTACAGTGGTGGTGCTAGTTGGAGGTGTCAAGGAGAAAAGCTAGAGACATTTAGAGTCGTGAGGGATCTTCTGGCTCTACCTTTACCATCATTTTACAGATGAGGGAACAGGGGTACAGAGAAATTAAGTGACCTACTCAAGGTGACACAGATAAGAAAGAGCAGAGGGAGGACTGAACATAGCTTCTCAAAATCCAAATATACTGCCCTTCCCTCTGTACCACTTGTTGGCCATTACTCTGTCCTAGAGAGCTAGATTTGAGAGTTGGCTTCACTTCACACTTAAGACAACGTGACTGTATTAAATGCCTATTATGTTCCATGCATTGTGCTAAAGCCTGGAGATACAAAGAAAGGAAAAACAAAACAAGCAAACAAAAAATTGTCCCTGTTCTCAAGGAGCTCACAGAAACAACATGCAAACACCTATGTGTAAATGAGATATAAATAAACAGGAGGAATTAGAGATAACCTCAGAGGGAAGGCCCTAGGAGGATAAGGGAAAGCTTATTGCAAAAGTGGGATCTTGGCTGAGACTTGAAGGATTCCAGGGCAGCCAGGAGGCAGAGAGGAGGAAGACAGTATCTATGTGACCCTGAGCAAGTCACTTAACTTCTGTCTTGGTTTCCTCAACTAAAAAATGGATAAGGTAAAAGTACTTATATCGTAAGGTTATTGTGAGGATCAAATGAGAGAATGTTTGTAAAACACTTAGTACGATAGTACCTTATAATCATTAATTATTTAATTAATAAAAGAAATAGACAAATGAATGAAATAAAAATAATTAATTAATAAATGCTTATTCTTTTCCACTTCAGCTCCACTACTGCTGAGGGTACCACCATCCTCACAAGCTCCTAACCCAGGCATCATTTTTGACTCCTTGCACTCTCACCCCCATACATCCAATTACTTAATAAGTCTAGTAGATTCCATCTTTGGAATCTATGCCCCCTTCTCTCTTCTGACACTGCCACCACCACCCTGGTGTAAGTCCTGATCATTTCATTTTAAGACTATTACAATCGCCTGCTGGCTGGTCTCTCAGCCTGGGCTCTCTTCCTTCCAATCCAACCTCCTCTCAGCTATCAGATGCATCTTCTTCAAGCAGAGATCTGACCATATTTATATTTTAAGTATAATAAAGACTTGTGGTTGATTAGCCATTGTGCCTCCTAATTGCCTCATCAAAACTCATCTCTCCTTCGTTCCTTCTCTCCTGGATTTGCTAACTGGTTGAAAAATATGACAAACTGAAATGTGTTCAGATGTTAAAAACCTATACCAACCTAAGCCTCCCCCTATCTCCTACCCCCAGAAAACATTTATATTTTAGCAGTTCTCATCAGTTGCTAAAAAGTAATGAGTAATGAAGAACCAGTGGAGGAAACTGCCCTTCTTTGGTGACCACCTACTCTTACTCCAAATAAGACTGACTTGATACTACCTTTATCTACTCCCAGATAGCCATATGACTTTCTTTATTATTCTGCATCAGGGCCATAATGAGCACAACACACATGAGCACTGACATAGATGGGGAGAGGGATTTCTTCCTCAGTGAGCACTTGCCCCCTTGAAAGTGAACCTTTCTTCCAATGTCTACATCTGTTCCTACACCTTGGCTTATGATCCTCTCCTGACATGAACTGCCTGTGGCTCCAGCAGATACCTCCAAGCACTTGGTATTCTTCCTCTAACTTATCTTCTCCAACCCCCTCGAAGACATTTCTTTTGGGGTTACCTGACCAGTAGGTAAGTTGTCCTCTGTGCCACCCCCCACCCTCTCTTGTCCCTCCTACTGTTATTTGTGGGAAGGGAGGAGCATAAGTGAAATAAATCCTACTTACAGGTCTATTCTGCATGTTAAAAAGAGCATATTCACTATCAGTTTACAGCAAATACATAGAGAGTTCCATTTCTTTTTTTAAAAAAAGGCAAAGTACATTAAAAACTTTCTCAGTCTTTTTGCTACCTCATTTTCATTAGCCTGGGTTCCCGATTTCCTTTCATCCTACTCTGGCATCTATACCCTCATACTATGTACCTGAAGCAGCTATTTTTTAAAATGCACACAAATAGCTTTATACAAAGAACTTAGAAAGTGTAATTGCTCTCCTACCCTTACCAATATTGATTGAAGGCCCCTTCTTTCAAGGATCTTATTTAAAGAATTCATTACTTATATTAAAAACAATCATAAATTGTACTACTGGAAAGGATTTAAAGGCATTCAATTAGCACATTTCTCTCATTTGTAGAGGAGGAATCTTGGGTCCAAAAGTATTAAATGATTTGCTCAAGGTCATAGAGCAGAGATGTGACCCTACCTCAATTCTTCCCAACAGATTTTTGAAGGAGGAGTCTATATCCTCTGTAATCTCTACCAGAACAACAAATCTGAGTATCCTGGAACTTTTCAGAATGGGAATTGGGATCACCTTCAAAGTTTTATTTCTAAATTGACCAATGGGAAGGAGAGGAATCTCAGTGATATTACTTCTTATTCTACTATTTACTTTACTACAGTTTCAAAACTTTCATTCCTATAGATAAAAACATATTTTGCCCCTCTCCTGGGTTCCCAACATTTACAAAAATTCCCTGTTGATAGAACAGTTTTCAAAAAAAAAAAAAAAAAGAATGTCAAATTCTGTCATAAAATGATCCAGCAACAAATCTCACAAGTCAAATTGGGGGATTTTTATCAGCACCAGTTTCTATAGCTGACAAATAAAATTAAGTGAATAAAACGTTTGGATTGTAGTTTTCAACACCTCAGGGCTCACGGAAGAATCAAAGTATGTAACCGCTCAGGAGCCTGGCCTATGTATGGCCTTTGCCAAAATATATAAATTCATTTAGATCCTCATACCACAAGTACGAGAAAATTCCATAAATCTCACCTTTATAGCATTCCTCCTTTGGAAATATTCACTTGAGTTTATGTACAGACTGGATTAATTCAGTTTGGGGAACAGGGACCACCCTGAGATTTAAGACATGTTAATGACCTAACTAATTTCATAGGGACACAATAAAGTCTACTTTCCATCCCAATAAATTCCTATTCCTTGACAAGAGCATTAATCCTGATTTAAAGGTAATATTTGTTTGAGAGAACTGGAGTCTTTTAGTTAGTCCCTACCTAAATGTCCAGACCTATATCAAATATACCAGAAATATCAAATGTACTTCTTTTAAATGAACTGAAACTGATTGTCACTTACTATAGAAGAATCTATGAAGTAACCAGGCCAATGATCATCTGGGACCAGTGACAATTTATGGTGGGCCAGCAACAAAGAACACCAAGTCCCTTACTCAACCTTCTCTCTGCCTACATTTACTGCTCTAGCTATTAATAAGTTTAAAGAATGTATTGATGGACAGATTTTCTGTTGTCTTGTCCAGACATCTTATATAGACTCTGGACAGGATTTACATATAGTAAATTTATCCAAAGATGAGACTTTTTTCATAGTTTTTAAAAGTATCCACTTAACAAATTTAATTTAACATATTTATTAAATTTCATGTTTCATTAAGCTATTTATTTCCAAAGAGAAAAAATTTCATAATCTGCCATAAAATGATTTATCAATAAATCTCAGAAGTGGAGCACCAATGTACAGTTGACATTAATTAAACTATACATTAAACATATTTAAAGTACTTATTTAATAAGGAAGTGGCACAATTGTCTTGTTGGTTTGGATTTTTTTTCTTCTGCATTTAAAAAAAATTTTTAGTAAAGTTTTTCATTTTTGTTACTTCTTACTGACTCAGTCCCTCCCCTGTTGAAGCCCTCCCTTGTAATACAAAAGCATAGTCAGTCAAGTAACATAATTCAACGTTTTGACCGTGTCTGAAGACACATGTCTCATTCTAAAGTTCTAGTCAAGAGACAAGATTTCTTGTCCTGCAAGCCGTCTGGAATAAAGCAGCGAACGTGGAACTACCCATCTCCATCAAACAGAAGTAGAAAAAAGAAACCCTTGACTGGCAAATGGCTGTCACAAAGTCTATGCACATCACAGGATAACTGTGCTAGAAGTGAAGACTTTCATCCAAATTGGCTTTCATCCAAAGAGCTATGCCTAAAATAATGCAAAGATTTAGGGACAGCAGGATACATAGGAAGCAGTGGAAAGAGAGATGGGTTGAAGTCTGGGGTCATTTAGTGTAACCCTGTTTATCCCAAAATCTAAATGGTCCCTGATGGCATCACTATATTGTAGGGCAGTACCATAATTAATGCTCAGAATGACGAATTATGACTAAATAGTCATTTTGAGAAAATTAGGAATGGTGAAATATACTTTTAAAAGAATTTGAAGAAGTTTAGCTTTGAAAAATTCTTAAACATATTTGTATGGTGTTTCACTATTTTGTGGACATGGATGGATGGAGAAGAGAGGTAAGAGGAACCTGAGCGAAAACAGGGTATGTATGTGGAAAAGAGATTTGCCTGCTCCAAGTAGATTTCTCTGTGGAAAACAAAACTGTGGTATTGAGGAAAAAAAACATTGTTACAAATTATTGAATATTTTCTTACCCTCTGGCCTTGTGAACCGTCACGTCCTGGTGACCCAGTATTCCCTGGAATACCCTAAGGAGATTATGGACCAAAAAAAAAAAGGTCAGATGTACAGTGTACCCATCACACTCTTAACTTGCTTCACTGAGATACTTCAGACCTCAGAGGAGATGTGTTGATGGGAAGGTAGAGGCCTTTAGAACTTGGAATAGGGCACATTACTGTGGTTCACAGAAGAGAAATGTCTCCCTATCCTCCCCATCCCCTACTTAGCTCATGGTGGGGAGCTTCAATGTGACTCATGGGGAGAAAGAATTCAAGGCAAATGAATTTGGGTTAAGGCAGTACTGTACTGAAAATAGAAACTGTTTTCCAAGCTCATAACCCACTTTAAATGCCTACTGCGTTTTCTCCATAAGTCTCTCATGCTGACAGCAAGGAATTAAAGAGAATACCTGTGGGCCTGGAAAACCGAGATCTCCCTTCTCTCCTTTTTCACCTGGAGCTCCCTGAAGATCCAAAAACCACATGGAGTTAAACACACTCATCAATTCACATACTGTGTTTTTCCTACCAACCATTCTTCCTTGGTTAACATTAGGTCATATTTATACGAATATGCACATACCATATTAAATATACACATACTATATTAAATATTAAAACAAATGATCTCATACCAACATAAACACAGAACTTAAAGGTTGACATGTAGGAATGGTTTGAGGGCATGGAGCAACAGATCATCATTATAGCTGAAGGAGGAAAGGATACTAAATATTTGGGAAAAAATCATAGACATTAATACAACCCAGAAAAGGGGACAGTGTAAGCATGAAAATATAGATGTAATAACCAGGTCTTAGCTATTCTAAATCTCTAGATTTTCAGAAGGGAATCTAAACAACTGAAATACTAACTATCTTTTGGATCTAATCCTTTTATTAATATATATAATTATTACTTTTTCTGCTAGAAGTATATGAGGCAGCACAGTACAGTGCTGTCTATAGAGCTGGGCTGGAGTTGGAAGACTTGGGCTTGGACACTTACTGGATGTGTGACCAAGGGCATTACATTTAACCTCCCTGTGACTCAGTTTCTTTGTCTACAACATAGAGATAATATCTAACTCATAGAGTTGTTGTGAAGAAAACACAAGAATACAAAGTAAAGAAAATTATTCACATAAACTGGCATATATTATCTGTGTACTGAAGAGCAGTTTCTCAAGTATGGTCCATGGGAGGAATACTCCAAGAAAGAAAAGTGGCAGCCAGAGTGACAACACCATGACTATACAAAATATCACTCAGATATGGCTATAAAGCATATCTTTAAAAAGCTATTCTTTCCATTGTCCATCTATAGAGTCTATAACCGATTGCCATGTTGGGAAGGAGGGAGCAGAGGGAGAGGGAGAAAAATTTAGAACTCAAAATCTTATAAAAGTGATGTTAAAAACTAAAAAACAAATAAATAAAATTTTAAAAACCAAATAATTGTTTCAAAATCAACAAATATCAACAATTTTTTACAAAAATAATCTTCATTCATATAAGGAATTATAATTTTGATTCCTATAAGGTCAGGTTTCTTAACCTGGGACACATGAATTCAAGTTCTCTTAGAACTTGAATGAAACAGAACATGAACAAATAGAATTTTAATAAGTATATTTCAATGTAATTGGTTTCCTTTTTAATTCTGTCATTTTATTTTATGCATTCAAAACATTATTCTGCGCAAAGGTCCATCAGCATTGTCAGATGACCAAAGGGGTCCATGACACAAAACAAAGGTTAAGAACATCTGATAAGGCAAGAAACACAGAGATCAGTAAGTAGAATTTAATGTGTTTCAATGTGACATGAATTGTTTTTGAGGAACAAAGCCTGATCTCAGCGTGGAATTCTTTGTTTAAATCTTTTGGGAATAGTAACCACTGGATAGGTATCAACATTCAGGTGAATTTCACTTGGATGCCAATAGAAATTGACAAGAACCATAAGTCCATGAAGGGCATGTACTTTGTCTTTCACCATCAAAAGTGCTAGTTAATAAGAACTTACATTTATAGGGACTTTTACATTTTTCATTTTTTTAGCTATATCTGTTTAACAGGAAGAACATATTAGGCAGATATCACTTGGTTACCCTTACACAAAACTTCCTGTGTAAATTTTGTCTGCATGCATATATTGCTGTATACTGCCCTATTATGCTAGAGAAATGGCTGCAGAATGAGGAGCCTTCATAATTATTGCCAAATGTGCTTCAATGCAGCTTAAAGAAAGACTGAAGTTTTCTTAGTAAGACATAGATTTTACCACTAATTATTCACTAGAAAGTAATCTGTCATCTTAGTAATACTTATTCATGTACAACTAACCGGCATGCCTTGAATGGAAAGTCCACTTGGTCCTTGTGGACCAGGGGGGCCCTGGGGTCCTGGAGAACCTGCTTCACCACGAGGACCATCTGGTCCCTGGAGAGGAGCAAAAAGGAGTCATTTAGGCAGTAAATTAAACCCTTTGATACAAATTTTTTTTACAGTGCTTAATAACTTAGAATTTCAATTAAAATCAATGAGAAAATGATAGGCCAATAATTCCTAACTTTAGATATATAATTCCTCCATTCACTTATTCTACAAACATTTATGTTTT
This sequence comes from Bettongia penicillata ogilbyi, assembly GCA_023548195.1. NCBI lineage: Eukaryota > Metazoa > Chordata > Mammalia > Diprotodontia > Potoroidae > Bettongia > Bettongia penicillata. The sequence continues at coordinate 735,577 of JAJHZJ010000300.1, forward strand.
GTCTATTATGTCCAGGGTATGGGAAAAGATATACAAATAAATGCAATTAAATAGTCAATTAATTAAATAAGCTGCCCATATGGAGTTTACAGTTATGGAGAGCAGCAAGACATAAGCATAAATGGCTAGAATGTCACAGGATCACAGATTTAGAGATGGAAAGGACCTTAGAGGTCATTTAATCTGCCCTGTTCATTTTACAAATGAGGCAACAGGCCCAGAGATGTCAAATGATTTGCCCATGCTCACATAAGGAACAAGTAGGATTTGAACCTAGGTCTTCTGAATCCAAACTTGGTATTTTTTTCGTTGAACGCTACAAGAATTCGTTACTCTCTATAAGTAACAGCATTATTTGATGACTGTATTAGAGAGGTAAAAAACAAGGTACTATCTGAAGGCTAAGGGAGAGACCATGGACAAGTAAAGAAAAAATGAAGAAATCATTTGGAGTCCAAAGATCGAAGGCTCAATCTTAGTTCTGACACCAACTCTCTTTGTGACTTGGGCAAATCAATTCAAATCTTTGGGCCTCAGTTTTCTCACTTATAAAATGAGGAAGCTGGACTCATGAAGAGGAATTTGAGCGAGGCTTTAAATTCACTTCAATGTTTAAGGGTCTTGTTTGGGAAAAAAAACAACACAGTCTCTGTCTTTCAGTAACTCACATCCTACATTTATAAGCCATGAAATGACAGAAAATAAATATAAGAATTCTCTAATATGAAGAACATGAGAAAATTCAGCAGCTTTAGAAGGAAGAACTGAATTCACTAAAATAATTGACTGACAGGTGAGCTTTCTGCCTTTTCTTCCTGGGGCGTCTCTCCATGTTCCTGTGCAAATGCCATCCTTCGCCCTCTGCTTTCTAGAATCCCAGTGGAAGATAGACTTCTTGCGGGCAGGTATTGTCTTGTTTTATTGCTACTTGTATACTCAGTACTTAGCATAATGCCTGACACATAGTAAGAGCTTAATAAATGCTATTTATATCTATATCTGTATCTGCATCTATATCATCTATTGGTCAATCATTTCTCAATCTATCATCGATCATTCAACTATCTATCCATCTATATAGCTATCTACTCATCTACATATCGACACATCTAATCTCTAACTTGAGATACACTCATGGTCAACTCCTAAGAAAAATCAAGGACAGTCCTAAGTTATCTGTTACCAGCCTTATAAATAGTTAGGAGATTTATTCATAGTTTTTGAGTTCGTTTCCTTAGGAAACAGTGATAATGTGTTCAATGTTGTGTCTGCCAAAAAAACCCAGTTATCTTTGTTCTATTTCAAGGCTAAAGGCTCCCTAACAATGACTTTCAAACTGAGATGTGCCATTAGGAAGGGAAACAGATGTGACAAAAGACATTTCAGTACAAAATCTTTACAATAACTAGAAAGATAGTTCAAAAGGAAATGCTCCACACAGTAAGTCAGTGTAATCACCTGCATAAAAAGAGGGCACAATTCAAATAAAAGACATGGGATACAGAAAGTGATGGGATGAGGAATTATGTGTTAGACTAAAGTTCCATTCTTACGGCTGTTGTGGTAAAGTCTGCTTGTTAGGAATATGAGAAAAAACATTTATCAAATAAGAACAGTGTGGCCTTGGGAGCTTCATTCTTGACCTGAAAAGGTTTCTTTCAATTCAAGTTATGGGTAGCTTGCTGGAGCAAGGAAGAATGAGGTTCCATGAATAAGAGACTGATTGTAGGCTCAGTTTTTATCATACCAAGGGAGTTTTGGGTTGGGTAGAATAAATAGAAAAAAACCCAAAGCCCACAAAAACATCCCAAAACCTCTCCCATAGTAAAAGCAAATAAACTTAAGTTACCTTTGGACCTTGGTCACCTCTCTGGCCCTTTGGTCCTCGGAGTCCTGGACCACCCTGCAAAACATATGTAAAATATCAGCTCAAAGGCCAATCTCAAAAAGTATGTTTCAATCTTACTTCTTAATAATATGGAGTATCTCATTCCCATTTTGCATAAATGCCAATATACTGCAATCATGTTATAGCTTCATCACCATCCAAAGATGAATATCTGCACAGATCAGTTCTCTCCCTCCCTTTAGATGACTTCACATTTTGAGAAGACTTACCCTGCCAAAACTTCTTCAGGCTTTGGCAAATGACTTAGATAGATTTAAAAATTATATAATATCCCCATTGCAAGTAGATAGATGCATATTTTTCCTTTAATTTCTGATCTGAAATGCCACACAAAACACAACACAACTATGATTTGAAATGATCCAGATAAACTTTAAAAAAAAGAACGTATGTGTGCACACATGCACACACACACACCAAAAAGCCTGAAATTCTAGTTCTTTGATTTCTAAAATGAGGTTGAATTAAATGATCCCTTATGTACCTTTGAAAAATTTTTGTTGTTGGGTGAGGTGATATTTTTGGTGTGGGGGGGGTTATGAACAAAATTTTGGACCTGGCCATGGAACATCATTATTTATGATTATTGTCATAAATAAAATCATTAATATTAACAATAATGATAACAGCCAGCATTTATGTAATGCTTTAAGGTTTGTGAAGTACTTTACAAATATCCCATTTGATTCTCACAACTCTAGAAAGTAGATATTATTATCAGTCCCATTTTACAGATGAAGAAAGTGAGACAGGTAGGGGTTAAATGACTTGCCATGGGTCACATAATTATTAAGTATCTGAGGCAAGATTTGAACTCTGGTCTTCCTGGCTCTAGGCCCAGTGCTTTATTCACTGTGCCAGTTAATTATGTGCAAGTTAAATCTATCCAGAACATTTTTTCCATTTCATAATTTTATCCATTTTGAGTATCTTGGAAAATATTTAAAACTTGAGTATGATTTCTGTGTTGTTTGTTTCAAAAATATAAAATTCTTTTAGTATTTTTCATCTTTCCCTTCAGGAATATACTATATATATATATATGTATATATAATATGACATATTATATATAATTGTCTTTAAAGACAAACAATGGCCAGTGAAGGAATTAAATTAATAAAGATGGATTTCTTGGTGATTTTGAAGACATATTATCAATAAAATTGAATGTACTGTTCACTAGATATATTGCCTTAGGTGCTTTGGATTTATAATGCTAAAATAAAAAAGAATCAAGCTCTTCCTTCATGTTGTTTACTGGCCAAGTGAATGTCAGATCTGCTTATTGCTGTTAATACTTCTTCCTAAACTCATTTAGGATTTGGTAATAAAAGTATTCCACCTGGTTCTACTTTCATTTCAATGAAGACAAGGAGCATGCCTACTCAACTAGCGTTAGCAATATCTGAAGTTGTTAACTGACACCAAGTCACATGTGTCTGGAATGGAGTGAGGGAGTGGTGGGGAGAGGCAATATAGCCCATCCCTCCCTCACTTGGGTTCAGACAGCACACTAGTTCTTGGGAAAGAATAGTCCCTAAGGAGTCATGATGACTGAACTGAGGCAACAGTTTTCTTTTTACTAGTGGGGCACAACTTCTTCGTTCCAAAAGTAACTTATTCCTGCAGAAAAGGAAGGGGACAGCTCTGATGCCTTTCAGAGATGGCAGGGCTTAGACTCTATAAAAGGCATAAGGTTACTTCCAGTCCTCAAGAAGTCAGAGCTGAGCAGGATTAGATCCCATAAAAAAATAACAGTTGAAAGGATATGACCTGAGTATAAGGGACAGAGTAGTTGGGGATTCAAGACACTACCCTTCTGAGACTGCTCCTGTCTTTGCCTATTGGGCAGGAAAGCAGCTGTCTGGTTCCATTTCAGCTCATCTTCTCTACCTGGTGACCAAGGAGTAGAAGCTTTTCAGTTCTGGTCCTGTCACTCTACTGTTCTGTTTTCTTCCAAGTGTATTTAGAGTTACTGCTTGATTCTTCCATCCTGCTCAAGAGGCTGCCTGGGAAGCCCCCACAGGTATTAACCAGTAATCTACTTCCAGACTCCATTTTGGGTTGGGGTCCTGGTAGCCAACTTTCATTTTCTTCTTGGCTTTGCCTATGACTTTTTGGACTTTGCCATGATGCCTCAGGTGATGTCTCATTTTGTAACTTCCCATAACACATAGGGGTCTTCTCACAATGAAAGATTCATTGTTCACTGGGGCTATCTCATTCTGGAGTGTCTCCTTACCAAGCCAGCACCTTTCCTCCAATGCTGAGTTCCTCACAGAACCTCCATTTTGGGGAGTGACCAGACTGGCCAACCTTCATTCTTCTCCCCGTTCTAATTCTGACTTTCCGGATTTCTGAACACCATGCCCCTATGTATATCTTCCCCTCCCCACCTTTTTTCAGTTCCTTTTTGTATGCCCTCTCCATCCATTAGAATTAAGCTTCTTGAAGGCAGGGTCTGTTTCTTTTTATTTGTATTTGCATCCCCAGGACTGAACATAGTGCCTGATTACTAGTAGGTACTTAATAAATATTAGTTAATAAATAAATAAAATAAATATTAAATAAATATTAATAAATATTTCGAGAATGATTGTTTCTTATATGTTTAGAATTATTGTTAAGGATCCTACTATTGCATGAGGCATTTTGATAGACCTGTATGTTTGTATTAAACTAGGAATTTCTTCTGATCATCCACATGCTTCATGGTTGCCATTTAATACCTCACTCACTGGGGGAAAAATTGTGTCCCTATAAGTAATAATCAGATTTCCAGGTATTCTACTGGTTAGTTCAAAAGATCCTAGGGAACTTCTCACCAGACTTGGGATGTGGCAACATCAATTGGTCTTTATACTCATTTGCCAGTTATATAGATCTCACAAAAGGCTTCATTCCTTCGACCATCCAAGATACATTTTTTCCTCAATTAAATTTGGATGACTTCTCCTGACATGTTAATGTATGATTGCATAGTCTGAGGGATGATGTTTGAAGACAGGGATTGTACTTTATACTTTTATTATATCCCCCACTGCAAAGCACAGTACTGGTTCACATGGTATACCCTAAACAAATCCTATTTATTGAATGATGATAATAAGATTTAATGCAACTTGATAATAAGATTTAATGTAACTTGATAATAAGATTTAATGTAACAACAAAGTGAGGAAAAGGTCAATCTAATCAAGATGACAAGTGTTTTTACATGCATGCCATAACATAGCTTTTACTTTAGCATTCTTTCCAAGCAACCATATATACTACCAACCAAGAATTAAGTTTCATCAGTGGAAACGGGTATTTTTTCACAAGTTGTTCTGCAACAATTATTGTTCTTGGTGGGATTGCTTTGGAAAAGAAGATGACTTAGAGGGCATATGATAGCTATCTTCAAATATTTGAAGATAGCTATCATATGAAAGAGGGATTAAATTTTTTTCTACTGCGAAAGGCAGATCAAGAAACAATAAGTAGAAGTTATAGAGAGGAACGCTTGCTGTAAGAAAAAACTTCCTTGCAATCAGAACTATCCCAAAGTGGAACTGGCTATTTTGGGAGACAGTGGATTCTCCTTCCCTGTAGGTACCTAAGCAAAGGTTGGATATGCCAAGAATATTAAGAGAGGAATTCCCTTTTAGGTATGAGTTGGATTAGATGATCTTAAGGTCTTTTCCAAGTCTGACATTGTATGATTCATCCATGATCCTATTTCTCAAGCTTTCCAAATAAAATTTGTCATTCCTTTCTTCCTTGGAACTTCATCTTTCTTTTTCTTACCTCTCTCTTCCCTACCTAGATTTATATCACTTTCTGCTATCTCTATTAACTTTGAATGCCAGTGCATATAAAATGGTTAATTCTCAAAATCTTCTATGTTACAAGTTATTTATAAGATTCCCTTGAGTTCTAGCAAAGAAATAGTCTAGAGAAATCAAATAAATGTAGAAGTATTTCAAGCAAGCCTCAGGAAAATGAGGGTTATTCCTAAAACCTGTCCAGAAAATCTTTACCAACTGTCTAACAACCCATGAGGGATAATAACTTACCCACTGCTTCTCCCCATTTCAACTCTTACTCATGCCCTCTGGAAAAAGGCACAACAAGTTGAATTCATCTTGCACATGATCTCCTTTGGGCAAAGACCTTTTGTGCAGTAAATAGCTAGAACCATATGTGGCTTCCATGGAGTTCAAGGCTAGCTCCATACATGTGGAAGGATGATTTTGACTATGGGCAGAAAATCTTAAAATAATATGAAGAATGGAATGACTTTGTTGCTTCTCTAGCATGCCGCAGGGTGATTTAGAGTAAGGCAGAGAAACTTCTATTTTCAATACAAAACAATAGGTAAACATGTGCCATAAAATGCAGAGAAAATTGGATTTCATGCTTAATGGGGAAGAGACACTCCTCCATGCCAAAGATAAAAAAGAAATTGCCAAGATTCATTCCAAATAACTCCAGAAGGTTGTTCGTTTGTGAAAAAACAGATTTGCTGAACTGTAAAAAGTAGGAAAATTTATGATTGGAGCCAACCTGGAATGAACTTTCATCCTGCAAGCCAACTGTCAGTCTGGGTTATCTACTGTGGAAATGTCTGACATGCCAGTCCTGCTTAGTATAAAGTCAAATGTTAAATGACAGTCTTGGAAAAAGTTATCCTGTAAGATTTTGGTTTTCCACTACTTATTCGAACTACTGTCCCTGTTTTCTTGTCCTATCTGCCTCAACAGACCTGTAGGTCTCTAACAATAAACTATTGATATCTTGTCCTTCTCAAAGAAACACATATTTGCTTTGATAATTTGGCACAAGGTGAAAAGTAGAATCATGGGAAGTAATTACAAAAAAGTCTTTGAGGAAGGATGTGAATCCTCTGGTTCTAATTATTCTAAATTTGGTTGTAGTTTCTCTCGTTTCCTTTATTTGTAACAATCTGTAAAGAGGAATAAAATAGAGAAAGTCATACTCACCAAAGGTATTCACAACTATAACGGAAAATGTGTTGTGAAAAGTATAAATGGAATAATGATTTCCTGAGCAGCTAGGTGGCATAATGAATAGAGAGCTAGATCTGGCACAGGAAGACCTCATTTCAAATCCTGTTTCAGACACTTACGAGATTTGTAATTCTGGGCAAGTCATTCAGTCTCTCTCTCTATGCCCCACATTCCCTATATGTAAAATAAGGAGGTTGGATTCAGCCTATAAGATCCCTTCCAACTCTATATCGATGATACCAAAAATGTTGAAGCTGTCCATATGCTTCTGTTTGCAGATCATATTGTGGGATGATCTAGTGATTGCCCTAATCTTCAGAGTATTACAGGGTTTCCCCAATGAGAGCCATGATTACTCAAAAGAGATAAATCTATTAATCCATTATAGGAAAAAACTAAATTTACAAAAAATTCAATGCTTCCTTGGATTATGACCAGTAACCATATGGCCATGATCAAGTCAATATATCAGTAAATATATTCTGGTCAGGGAATGAGTTGAGCTCAGAACAGAAGGAAGAAGACTGTGTTTTGGAAATAGGTTAGTGTTTTAAATGATGAGACTTAAAGTAAACCACTTAACCTCAGAGTCTCAGAGGGTTCAAAGCTATCCTCATCTGTAATATGAAGACAACAACATATACCTGTAATATCCACCCACCTTATAGGGTTGTAAGGATCAAATGAGGTTATATATGTAAAACAGGAAAGAGGTAGCTGCTGTACAGCAGATAGAGAGCTGGCCTTAAATCTGAAAATACCTGAGTTTACATTCTGCTTTTGATACTTTTTGACTGCATGACCCTTGACAAGTCAATTAATATTTCTTTTCTCTAGGCTACTGGTATCAAACTCAAAGAGAAATGGGTGCCACTAGACAATACATAAGGATCTCTGAAGGCCACACAATGACTTAGAAAACCAATGTTTATGTTATATAATATTTTTATTTATTTTGCTAAATGTTTACCAATTATATTTTAATCTGGTTTCACATTCAAGAGTGTTGCAGGCTACATTGGAGTCACAGGCAGCACCCCTTACCTATCTGCTGCAGGCAACTCTTTAAGGACATAAGTGGCAAAAAAGGTGCTCACCTATATTGGTTGAGGAGATCCCCTCACTTAGGAATTACCTGTATCAACAAAACAGGTCCAGTCCCATTCCCCAAGCATTCAAAGCAGTGTGTCAACATTAGCAACTACTAGTAAAATTTGATAAAATTCTACATTCTTTTCATCAGCAATATTTTTCTATGTTCAATTATTTTCATTTGCATCTGACTTTTCATGACCCTATTTAGGGTTCTCTTGGCAAAGATACTGGAATAGTTTGCCACTTCCTTCTCCAGCTCATTTTACAGATAAGTAACTGAGGCAAATAGGGTTAAGTGACTTGCCTAGAGTCACATGACTAGGAAGTGTCTGAGGCCAGATTTGAACTCAGGAAGATGAGTCTTCCTTACTTCAGGTCCAGTGCTCTAACACCATGCAATATTTTTAAACATCTGTATTTCTGGATTGCACATGGGAAATAGCAGTGTTTTAATGCTCTTAAGCTGATTCTTGGCATAAAGACAATTTCTTTTTGAACACAAATGTTCCCCCAAGTGATGCTATTTTGATTAAGAAACCTGGAGTGCCGCCATCTTCAATGAATGTGGGTGACCCAAAGGATAACAGAAAGACACATGGTAATACAAGTGTTCTGTAGCATATGTCCAACAATGCCCTCTACACATCAAGTATAGCACAAGGCATAGGCACTGGAACTGTGGTTTCTTTAATAGTAAGACTTCTAAGATGAAGAAAAGACTCATGTCAAGACATTTGTCAAGAGCTCTATGAGGTCAACCATATCTAGCCAGTGTGTGTTGGAGGAGAGTTTTCTTGAACCCAGAACTTCCTGCCTCCAGATTCAACTATGTATCCACACTATTTCCATTCTGCCTCTCACATAGCATAATTGATATCACTGAGGAAATATGACTGGAAAAAGAAGGGCGATGGTTGTAGGACAAGAGCAACAGATGGGCAGTCCTACAGCTGCATAATAATCATGATATATAAGACGATCCAGGTGGAGGGCCTTTAGCATTTTGGGTGAACCCTCTGTGAAGGATCCAGAGGAAACATGGGCAAGATATGTATAGATGGAGAAGGCATGAATGGGTTGCAATCTGCATCAATGGAAGAAGTGTTCACAACAAGCAGGAAAGGATTTCACAGATCCATGGAAGCCCTAGAATATACTGGAATAGGGCATTAAGAAGAGTAAGCCTTACATTTATAATAGCATTCCAACTTGGTCTGATTAAATAAAAAGGAAAGAAAGAAAACACATGGCAAAGTGATGAATTTCTTTGCCCCCAATCAGGAAATAACTTATGTAATGAGCCTCAAATACCACCTTGGGCATGTATAAATTAGGATTAGCACAGGAAGAGATTTTCAGGTACAATATGAGCGTTCATGTTGTATCGGTCAGAAATCAAGTCCTAGGGCTTAGAAAGAAATTGTTTCAAATGTAAACATTAGAAATTTTTCCTCTTTTGGGGGAAAACCAACATTTATTCAACACTTACAGGTGGGCCAGCAGGTCCGGAGGCCCCTTTGCTGACTTCAGAACAGGAACAGGAAAGTGGCAGAGCTGGACAATTTTCCTCATCCCTCTATTAAAAAAAAGAAATAGCCAATTATTAACAAATATCCTCTACCAGTAGTTTTCTTAACCCAGGAGAAATGTTTTAAAATATGTTAAATTAAAGATTTTCAAGAGATAAAAAAATGAATATCAGACAATTTTCTTTCTTTTTATTTATTTATTTTTTTGCCTTTCTTTGTAACCCAGTGCTTAGTCAGGGCCTGGCACATAAGTTCTTAATGTTTGTTCACTTTGGTTTTGTTTTCTAAAAAATGTCTTGTGTTTTAAGCATCTTCTGTATGCTAGCCATTGTGTTAGGTGATAGAGACAGAAAGGTGAAAATTGGCGCAGACCCTGCTCCTTTAAGAAAGTTACGTTCTTAGCATTGAGGAATTGACACAACATGTACACAAGCCAGGAAGTGCAAGGTAGAATGTGATAGTACAAAAAAGAACCAGGCAAAGCAGTGGGAAAAACAAAACAAAACAAAACAAAAAACAAAACAGAGGGACATATGTCTTTCATTTGGAGGGATCAGCGAAGACTTCATGAAGTAGGTGGTGTCTGAACTGCACCTTGAAAGAGAAGAGGGTCTTCAACAGAAATGGAGGGTGGCGGAAGTCTATTCCAAATGTGAGGAGAGCCTCAATCCAAGACACAGAGAAAGGAGAGAGCTGGGTGAGAATAGAGGGTTAACCAGATGGAATGGAATGTAGAATTATGAGAAGGGGAGTATGACGACAAGAGTGTTTTGTGTAAACACTGAAAGCTGAGGGGACAGATAAAATTTAAAATGCTGTACTGGAGATTCAAGAGGTAAACAAATCACTAAATACAAGATAATATGCAGATAGAGAGAATTCCAACTACAAGGGGCTAAAGAAAAACTTCATGCAGAAGGTAGTAACTGAGTGGAAGGAAACTTGAAGAAAGCTCAAGATTCTAACACAGGAGGACAGTCTATGCAAAGATTATAAGAAAGAGATAATGAGTTCCTTTTAGGAAACAGCAAGTAGGCTGATGGCAGCTAGATGGTGCATTAGATAGACCACCAGGCTTCCAGTCAGGAAGACTCCCCTTTCTGATCTTACACATTTACTAGCTATGTGACCCTGGGCAAGTCACTGAACCCTGTTTGCCTCAGTTCCCTCATCTGTAAAGTGAGTTGGAGACCTAAATGGCAAACCACTTCAGTATTTTTGCCACAAAAATTCCAAATGGAGTCATAAAGTCATGCATGACTGAAAAACAATAACACATAGACCAGTTGGATTACATTATAGAACATGTGAAAGGGAATAATGTAAAAAAAAAAAGTCTGGAAAAGTAGCCTGGAAATAGAAAAAAAAGAGTTTTGAATGGCAAGCTGAGGAGTTTGTTCTAGATGCAATGGAGAGCCACTGAAGATTCGTGAACCAGAAAAGGTGACTTAGTATGATCTGTGTTTAGAAAGATTATTTTGGTGGCCATCCTGAGAAGCAATTAGAGAAGAGAGGACCTGGAGACTGGGGTTATATTAGTGGAAGAGTCAAGAGGTGTGATGGGTGTCTGTACTTGGGTAGTTGCTGTGTGAATGGAGACAAAGGGCATAGAAATTGTGCAAGTATAGTCAGTTCTGCTGTAATCCATGTTTGAAAAACATGAGGGATTTATTAGGGAACATGACATGAATTTCAAGTTTGCTTCTGCTCAACTTCTTCCATGAGAAGTATCTAGAATGCAGAAAACTGTGCCACTTCACAATAATTCACAAGCGGCAACCCTTCTGATAGTCACTTTCACAAGCAAACCAGGTATTTTTCAAGGTAAAGTATCATATAAGTGGTATATCTTCTGGCAGAGTGGGAGCTATGGGCAAAGGAAAGCTGATCTGCATCCCCTGCAACCCTACTCCCTTCTCCCACCTCCCCCCCCCCCCCAAGGCTGGGCTTCTTAACATACTTATGCAGTGACAGGGTACATGCCAAACAGCAGCTCAAAGCCACTGACATGGACGCTACTGTAGTATTTATGTATTCCTTACCTATTTAACATGTGTACAACTCTACTACTGTTTTAAAAATTAGGTTCGTATCTTTTTTTTAGTACGTCACTGACAAAGTTTTTGATGCCCTAGCCCCATTTTCCCCATAGGACCTGTGCTTTTATTTGCATAATTTTGCATAATTCTATACTTTAGGGGAGTAGGTATGTCACATTATAGAAGAACTGACTGTAATTGATAGTTAATTAGATATTGTACAGTAAGAGAGAATGAAAATTAAAGTATGATTCTTAGGCTGTGGACCTTGGTACCTGGAAGGGCAATGGTGTCCTCAAATAATTAAGATGTTTTCCATTATGTACAACTTCCTCCTTACATCCATTCCACTATATTTACCAGGTCTTGATTATTAAGGTACCCACTACTATTGTCTAACATAATCTGATTGTGAACTTTTGCTTCTAAAAGATAGGACGTGAATCTATTCACTTAGTGCATTATCCATTAGAATCCATGTGTGTGTGTGTGTGTACACACATACACAAACATATGTATGTGTGTATGTATATATATGTATGTATATATGTATAAATACACACACATATATATATATATACATTCATCTGTCTGAACAATATTTGATAGTAATGATGGCAAAGACCATCTTAGACATGCATTGTAGATAGACAAAGAGTAGAACCCAGGACAGAAGAAAGAAAACTGACTAGATCATGCTTGGGAAATTACACCGTGCTTTTAATGATCCCATGAGCAAATTACATAATTTGACAGAGCTTTAGTTTCCTCGAGGGTAATATGGAATTAATAGCTATAATAAAAGCAACCAGGAATTCCACTTCAAGTTAAATTTTGGTTTGGTAAACTGTATCAAAGTGCCTCGGCAGGGCTAGAGGTATTATAACAGAGGTTTTTGAAGGCGAAGATTCAATTTTGGGCAGAAACATCTGAATAGAAACCCACTTGAAGCTACTCACACTACTTCTAGAAACCATTGGCATTCCAAACCCATCTCTTTTACATCATCCCTCTCCCTACTCAGCTCTGTTAGAAGTATAAGAAAAAGTTGAATAAGTCAGTCTTGTTAATCTTCATCCCCAATCTTTATCCTATATAATTTTTCCTATCTAAAGGGAGAAAACATAATATATCACTTCTAAATATGTTTTGCTATGCCCCTTGGCTGTTGAGTTCATATGGATCAGTTCATGTGGACCATTTGTGCCCAACCTGTAGGAGAGCCTTCCAGGTTCATATTGGTCTGATCAGCCACAGTCAGACACACTGTCATTTGACTCCAACATAGTGATATCATTTGGGTCCTCTTTGAGAACCAAGGACAGCAACCAGTCACCAGCGACCCAATTCTCATGACAGTTCTGCCCAAACAGTAAATAATTTACGTTTAAATTCAGATTGTGTTCTCATAGAAACAGAAAGGGTGGCTCACACATGAACATTATCTTGAGAGCAATTTAAGTATGATATAAATGAATTCTGATTTTTAAAAAATAAAATAGACAACAAATACAGAATTCTTACCAGCCCTGGAAGTTCACAGCATTTGTCTTTATTGGCCCACGAAGTAGAACAAACAATATCAAACATCTGTAGCTGGAACTGGGATTAACCAAATTTAAAAGGAAAAACAACAGAAACATTTAATAAGAGAATTTATGATCACAATTACTTTTACATTAAATAAGTCACACATTTGTAAACATGAAAGTAGACAGGTCTAAAAATAAGTTTAGTAAAATAGGAAATAATAAATATACTAAATAAATAAGCTTAGTAAATCATTTCCCTAAATGTGCTGTCTTTTATGTGATAATGAAAAAATTTCTATTTGTAGTATTGAGTATCTTATGATACTCAATATAAAGTAATTGATGTAAGCATTAAATTAAATACATATGCATCAAAATCCTAATAACACATGTCAAACATTTCACTATTTTACTTCAAAATTTTTCCTACACTCTCCATTTCCCCTAGTCATCGATGTATTTCAAACTTCCAGACTTGATTGATATTTATAGATCCTATCACTATAGTTTAAGCCTCAAATATTTCATAGCTAGATTAGTTTGAGAAATTCTGCAATAATATTGCTGTGATGACTTACACAGCTTATACTGCTCTTGGAATGTATTACCAATATTCATTACATTGCCCTCCCTTGCCCCTCTCAGCTCTATTAGGAATATAAGAAAAAGTTTAATAAGTCAGTCTTATTAATCATCCTATATGCTTTTTCCTATGTAAAATGAGAAAACATAATCTAAAAAGAAAAAGAAACTGGGAGATGGGAATCAAAGGTTTGTTTCTTAGCAACAGACCTTTTTATTTTCTTACCTTTAGTAATAACTGGAACCTCTGTACAGTTATTATCTCATTTTATCCTCACAGCAACCATGGGAGGTAAGTGCTAGTATTCCCTTTTTAAAAATGAGCATGAGTAGCTAGATGACACAGTGGATAGAATGCTAGTCCTGGAGTCAGGAAGAGTTCAAATCCAGCCTCATATACTTACTGGGCAAATCATTTAACCCTGTTTGCCTTAGTTTCCTCATCTATAAAATGAACTGGAGAACTAAATGGCAAAGCACTTTATTATTTTTTCCAGAAAAACTCCAAATGGGGTCATTAAGAATCAGACATGACTGAAAAATGACTAAACAAAAAAAAATTTAAAGCTATTTCCTGCTGATTATTAATAAAAACAAATAAAGGAAAACCAAGGAGATATGGAATGAAAATTGACATTTCAAAGAAACGTGGTGTAAAAATGTCCTGTATCTTTCTCTCATAACGGAATCTTTCAGCATGCAGTAGTGACTGCAAAGCTAAGAATTGTATCAGGAAGGATCTTTATCATGATGGTGCAGAAATCGATCATTAGCTTGTTTCTGGTTACCTCTAAGTGAAAATCATCTTAATCTGTTAAAGAAACCAATTGAGAAAACTCCTGGCAACAGGACAGATTGTGACTACGAAATCTGAGCACTGTTAATCCCCAAACCTTACAGGCTCAAGTTTTCTTCTGATTTCTTTTACAAGGAATCAAGTCTTTTGGTTAAAGATGTAATACTGAAACTCTGTTAACTTAAGGATGCTGCTTTGTCTGAAAACATTTGGTGTTCACTAGAATACCACATCGGATGGACTCTGTTAAGCATATGAAAGCTTCCTGCACCAAGAGGTTGTTATTTATTTTGGTATGGAGCCTTCAATGAGAAAAAACCTTTTATGTTTATTAATTTCAAAATTAATAATTCTAAGTACATCATTCTTTCCTGAAAAAAGTTTTTTACGCAATAAAAATGATGCCACCCAACTATCTCAAATGATAAAATATTTATCAGCAGTTGAAATGTGCCATTGGGGAGAAATACATAATAGATAAGAGTGTTTGGAGAGACTGTAGAATTATCTGTCAATTCACCATTTGACTTGCTTAACTATATTTTTATATGTGCTCAATGACATCAACCCTGCCATTTAAAAATACCACATAGGCTATCTTTTCTGTTTTACTTTGGATGAAGTGAACAATGCTTCCTTTGCATACACTTCATATGTTTTGCAGGTATCTACAGTGCTGGCATTTTAGAGTCCTCTGAATTTACTCAGAGATTTTTCTCCCTTATTTGAGTGTGTATTCCTGATTATCCATCAAACAAATGTTCTAATATCCTTTTCTTTCAAAGAAAGTGAAACTACGGATATAAATATTTGCAGACACACTTAGGTCAAGCAAGGATGAGTTGTGATGTGTATCCCTGGAGAGAATACTGAGATTATAGAGAGCACAGATCCATTTGAGAAATGAAATGTTAGAATACATACATATACCCCTATATCAGAGTATGAACTAGGTGGGTCAACACTGCATTCCAATATTCTGATTGGCCTTTTCACTAACAAGAAGAGAATGAAACAATGACAATATTCATCCAGTCAGTATACCTAAGTGTACTAGTATACCCAGTATACCCAACCTACATTCAATGGATACCTATGATATACTTATGTCTATATTCCAATATCACAGGGGGTTTGTGATCTCATTAATATGGGTATACACAACACACACACACACACACACACAAACACATAACACATATACACCCTCTTGCTAACTATAGTCAATTGCTAAGGGAAATAATCATGTAAAATGCCTTGGTTTTATGAATAAGCCCTGTTTCACATACTGCTTTTTCAAGCTGTATTTTCTTTAAAATCTAAGACATTTAACTTTAAGAACTTTGCAAATACTTTTATATAGGAGAGAGTAAAATAAAGATATTTGCAATATACTTCTTATAGTTGAATGCCAAACTTTAAAATTTTAAGTGTGGCTCTAAAATGCCATTTAGAAGATGATAAATAAATTGATGGAGCATTTATTAAGTGCTTAATATGTGCCAGGTCCTATGTTAACTGCTGATTATACAAATGCAAGCAAATAAGACAGTCTTTGCTCTCAGAAATTCACATTCTAATGAAAGAAGATGAGGCAGCTTGAGAGCGCAATAGATAGAGCCATAGGCCTGAAGTCAGGAAGACTTGAGTTCAAATCCAGCATCAGACACAACTACCTGTGTGATCCTAGGCAAGTCTCTGAACCCTATTTGCCTCAGTTAAACAGCTAAATCTCTAGAGCTATTTGCCTCGGTTTCTTAATCTGTAAAATGAACTAGAGATGGAAATAGTAAACTACTCCAGTATCTTTGCCAAGAAAACTCCATGGACAATACAGTCAACGGGGTCATGAAGAGTCACACGTGACTGAACAACTGGCTCGTAACATGAACTTGGTCAAAACAATTTCTTTCTCTACATCTAAGTTTACTCATATATGGAAAAGGAATACTATTATATCCACCTAATTTCAGTGTCAAGAGTATAAAAACACATAATGGACCTGAAAATGCATTGTAAATTTGAAAGTGCTACATACATATTAACATTATGATTACTGATAAGTATTTGATAATAAACTGTCAATTTGCTTCATGTATATAAACCTTGTATTGTCCAAAAGAATTTTAAGTTCTGCTGGAGCAGAAACCATATTATTAAATTATATGCTCTAGGAGGCCTGGGACCCATTTTCAACTAACGTTCACAACTAACGTTGTGCCCAATACACCTGCTCCACCTGTGTTTTCTGGGTATCAAACACTATAAAACTAAAGCCCTGCAGGAAGGAGGCATCTCAGGTCATGAGGAAGATCTGAGGTCCGCTTCATTAGAGAGGGATAGGGACCCTTTAATAAAGTGCCATTGACCCAGGGCTCAGCTTCAGTGGTTTTTCTTGCAAACTGGACAATTTTAGAAATGCTATACATGCTTAATAACATTTCTTGTTATGCTTCGTAGCAACGTTGCATAGTAGATAGGCAGGAAATGTAGTGGAATTTATAAAGAGCTGGTCTCAGAGCTAGAAAGACTTGGGTACAAGTACTAGTTGTATGATCCTGGGAAAGTCCCTTAACTTCTCAATGCCCCAGGCAATTCCTTAAATCTATATATTGCAGAGACAGTGCAGACCTGCATTGGTAGAGTGAGACACCCTTACTGGGTGTTCTCCATATACTACTGAAATCACTGATCTAGTTCCCTATTTCTATATTTTCCATAATACATAGCACAATAGTAGGTATGCTTAATAAAGATGCTTATTAATTATGTCTGGAATAAAGCAATGCCTGGAACTGGAAAAGAATTGGGGTGCTGGGAAGGGAGACTAAGAAATATGATCTTGTCACAAGTTCACAAATGTCTAGGTGTTGCCCTAACTGGTGGTATTTTTATCCTATTGGCTACCAGAGTAAGATAAAGAAGCTAAAATAAAATGGAGAGCCAGGGTCAAAGACATGGTATATGAATTGTCTAAGTTTCCACCCATATGTGTTTTGACAGCTATGTTAAGATCGGCTTGTTATTTCAGTCCCAGAGAGGGCAGCCATTCCTTATAAAATCTTCCTCCTGAGATTTCATCTGCAAGTTGTTTTCCATCTAGGAATGTGTGAATTCAATATACTCTCTCTAAAGCTATTCATCTTTGCTCCACCCAAATGCCTTTGAAATGAATTTGTTGGGGAAGAAGGAGGCATGAATGAGTAGCTAAATCTCTAGAGTTATCTATGATCAACCAGTACTTGGGGATTCATTTCAGATTTGGTCAGGATCCAAAGAAATATAGATCTTTATTTTTTGTAGTTGCTGAGCCCTCTCAGATTCACATTTTTCTGTCTGGAGTAACCAGATATTCCCATATTTTCTCTACCTCCTCCCCCTTCCCTCTCCAATTTTTTAAAGCAGAAAATAAAGGAACAGGCATAAGCCTAAAAATTACGAAAATTCAGCACCTATCTATAACAGCAACGTTTGGGCTTAAACATCTTACTTTGTGTCTTACACATGTCACAACTTGAGAAATGAACTTTGTGTTCTCTGTCTCACAGACAATGAAGAAGTTTCTCTCCCTAGACCTGAGCCTCCAATTGCCCCTTTAACAGAGTCTATTTCAACACAATCAAATTGTTTGATGAGTGGGCAGTTTGCAAATCGACTAAGTAATCCTTTATAGGCTGCTAGGTTCAAACAAAAGCAACTATTTCTCTTCTACTGCCTTTACAAAGAACCCCTTTGATGATTGACTGCTGTAAATTTGCCTTTTGTCTGTTACTGCTGGAATTGGACCACAGAAGGGACTCTGTTGAATTGCTTTTCTCTTGTGGCAGGGGTACAACTTTTGTCATCCAGAGGCCTGAGTTCCAAAGACCCTTTTTGTTTTTCCTTCATAGATGATTAGCCAGACATTTGGAGTCCAAGTTTTATGTAAGTGGTGCAATTAGGAAAAAGTGTGATTTATGAGGATGGAATGCTGTCCATTCCATGCATGGAACATCCCACTAATGGTAAGGCAGAATGAATGATGCAAATGGGTGAGATTCAGCTCAATTCCATTCACAGGATTATATATTCAGAG
Source organism: Bettongia penicillata ogilbyi (assembly GCA_023548195.1). Classification (NCBI taxonomy): domain Eukaryota; kingdom Metazoa; phylum Chordata; class Mammalia; order Diprotodontia; family Potoroidae; genus Bettongia; species Bettongia penicillata. Next base: position 754,146 of record JAJHZJ010000300.1, read on the forward strand.
CTGGAAAATACCTTAGAGGTCATTGAGTCCAGTCCTTTCCTTTTACAGATGAGAAAACTGACCCTTGAAGAAGCTAGCTCAGTTATCCAGCTAGTAAGCATACAAGGGAGTATTTGAACCCAGGTCTTCTTAACTCCAAATCCACTCTCTATCACACTGAACAACTTCTCTCTTTCATTTCAACAGTAATATTTCCTTAGCTATATTTATTTAGCTTGCTATTGAGGAGCTCTCCTTAATGGGGGAGACAATATATAAAAACTACATACAAACAAGATATATACAAGATAAACTTGAGATAGTCTCATTTAGTTGAAGAAAACCAAGGGATCCAGGAGACAGAAATGAAAAAGGAAAATATTCTAGCCATGAGAGACAGATAATAATAGCATTTATATAGCATTTTAATGTTTGCAATGCACTTTACACAAATATCATCCCATTTTATTCTCAAAACAACCCTGGAAGGCAGCTGCTATTATTAAGTACAATTTTACAGATGAGGAAACTGAGGCACAGAGAGGCTAAGTGATTTCCCAAGAGTCACACAGTTAGGAAGTACCTGAAACAGGATTTGAACTCAGGTCTACCTGACTCCAGGTCCAAAACTCTGTGCCATCCATCTGCCTACTACGAGGGAAAGTGCATGGAGGAGGCTCTGAACATGGATGGCTCATTCTGCACAAGCTGGGAAAAAGGGAGGGTGGTTCTTGGGAGAAGATAATGAGTTTACTTTTGGACATGTTGAGTTTTAAGATATCTCCCCTGTAATGTGGGCATTTTTTTGGAGGGAAGAGGAGAAATTATTTCAAACAGTAGGATTTCTAGGATTTTTTTTTTAAAAAAAGGTTGCTCAAACGAAATGTCTGTTAGCTTTAATTAATGAACAACTTAAATGACGAAACATCCTAATTAGCAGTGAATGGGTTGTGTAACTTTGTGGTGCAAAAATGTGTGTTCAGGATTCTGCCATGTAGGTAATGAAAGGAATGCAATTTCCTGGCCAGCTGGAAGCCTTCAAGATTTAAATTCCTCATTACATTATGAAAGGTACAACTTGTCAAATAAAAATGTGTTGCTTAAATACATATTCATTTTGGCCCACCTAGTAAAAATTTCCTTCATGATAGCTTTCATGAGGCCAAAGGACAAATTTCTCAACCAACCTGTGAGAAAGATGGCGCTCTATCACCTCAAAGATACATAAAAGATTAAGGTTTACTGTTGTGGCTCTTTCATGATTGTATAAATTGGATCCCATTAAAACTCGATTCTTCACTAACAGATATCCATATCACTGCAGCCCCCCACTGCTGTGGTGGAGACAGCAGAATCTTCATTTTACTTTCTTAGTTTAAAAAGTCTGAAGACTGAGAAGATGAATTTGAAAAAGAATTTCACTTTATCCTGGAGGCTCTTCCTCAGAAACACAACAGAGGCAAGTGTACTGCCAAAGGCATAGAAGCTTCTCTGATGTCTTCACTTATGGAAGGGAACTCAATATGTTTCCCCTCAAAAAGATCTACAATTAAAAAAAAAAATCTGTCCTCTAACAATATACATGCTAAAGATCAAAGGAGAAAGAGCTCACATAGGAGCTAGAGTAGCCAGGCAAAGCTTCTGAAGACAGTGGGCTTTGATTTGAGTTTTTAACATTAGAGGGACTAGAATTTAAGAATACCTCAAAGTACCAACCTGTGTCAATCAACACATTACATTTTTTTTAATCTATAAGGCAAATAAAATAGAAATGGTAGGATGAGAATTTTTATTCCAAAGTAAAACTATAACTTTTTGTGTCAATTGACATACTTGGTCCTTCTATATGAATAATTGAGGGGAACATAAAACATAACATTAATCACACAACGCAAAATTGGCAGCAATCACATGTTCCCATGGGCACCAGAAATTTTCTTGAATAACATTTCCTCAAATTTCACTTATTTTTCACTTACTGGAGCAGAGTTGTCCTTTGGTCCTCTTGATCTCACCATTCTCCCCAGGACTTCCACACCATTGGAAGTGATATTGCCAGATGCATTTACTGCTTTTTCACCCACTTGCTTGCAGTCAACAAATACTTTGACCAAAGTCTTGCTAATAACAATATGCAGCTGGGGGGAGAAGAAAAAAGCAAAACTTAGATAAGAAAACAAGAAAAAAATCTGTCACTGTCAAACTTTCAATCTCGTTCCATTCTACTCTAGTTAACAAACATATACCAAGCACTGAGCTAGCAAAAACAAAATAATACCTGACCTCAGTGAACTTATATTCTACTGGACAGAATGCAATGTATAGTTTTAAAAGATAAGAGATATTCAAATATTCTGTTTTGTTAAGGATGATGACATGAGAATTCATCCTGTCATTAGGGCAAATGGAGATCTATGTAAGATATATCTATATTTTCTTTTTTTTCTCTTTCTAAAAATGTTATTTTAGGCTTGAACACCAGAACATAAATACAGAATAGAGAAAAGAAACAAAAACATAACATGAACTTAAATACTGTTTATAAAAATTGTTACATTCAAAATATGTAACAATAAATTTTCATTTCGAGAAAGCCTGTATGATAAATATTACACGTTGTGTTGAGAGCTGTCCATCCTTTCTTTGCTTCTTTGTCAGTTTTCTTTTGTTCTCTGCCGTCTGTTTTGAAAATTTATTCTTTTTTTCCCCTCTCCCCCTCTCAAAAGGCTACATTTGAGTAGGGATATATTTCTCTATAGTTAGAGAAATATACATATATAGTTTCCCAAACAAACTCTACTCCTGATGTTTATTTTTATGTGTGTGCACACCTCTTGTTTCCTATCCCTCCTACCTCCTCTACTTTACTACTATCACTTGCCTACCCCCTCCAATACTCCCATTCCCATAAATCTAAACACCCTTTTACAGCCCCTTATAACCTATTCTCTCACCCTCCCCTCTGGAGATCCCTCCTTTATCCTCCCATGACCATAAACACCATTCTATATCCCCATTTTACCTATTCCCTCACCCTCCTCTCTAACGATCCCTCCCTCGTCCTCTCCCTGTTCCCCATCCCCTTATGTATCTGTGTTTTTCTAATGGGCTCTGGTTCATAGATTAGAAGGTACAAAATTTCCAAAATTCCTATCATTTCACTAATTTAGCAAAACACTTGTCTGAATCTTGTTGGCAAGACAGAGAGCTGTGAGCTAAATGAATAGTACAGTTATGTGGATTCAGAAACAGCCAAAAGGTTGAACCTACAGAGTTGTCACTAATTAATATATCAACTTAGAAAGAGGTATTTAAGAGAGCACCTGAGGGATCTGTTCTGCTCTCTGTACATCTTAAAGATTTTCTCAACAAGTTGTACAAAGGCATAGAAGATGAGGGAAAATGCAAAGAAGAAAATGTAAGCTTTATGAGAGAAAAAAAATCCTAATAACCAGTGCTATCCCCAAACGGAATGTATTACTTCAAGAGATGGTGGGTTCCCCCTTACTAGAGGTCTTCAGGAAAACATCTTTGCCTAAAGGTAACACCTTGTAGAAGGGATTTTTGTTTGGGCATTGGCTGGATTCAATGGTCTTTGGCACCCTTCTAACCTTGGCCATGTTCGTCAAATTTGCATATGACATAAATTTTGGAAGGACTAGATGACAGAGTCAGGATCCAAAAAGATTTTTGTAGACTAAACCCATACACTAAATCTAGCAAAATATGATATATGATATATGATGTGATATGACATGACAAAACAGTATAATTATATATTTATACACACACACACACACACACACAGAGGCAGTGAAGTGACCCAGTGGATAGATAGGATGAGTCAGGGAGACTCATTTTTAATGACTTCAAATTCAGTCTCTGACACTTATTAGCTGTGAGACTTTGGCCAAGTCACTCAATTCTCAATTGATTTGGAGAAGGAAATGGCAAATCCCTCCAGTATCTTTGCAAAGAGAACCCCAAATGGGATCACAAAGAATAAGACATAACTGAAAATAACCCAACAATAACAACCCCACACACACACACATACATATATATTATTTGATATTTGGGTTCAAAAAATCAACTTCACAATAATAAGATTGGGGGGAGATGTGTCTAGACAGCCAATCATCTCAATCAGATCTCAGGATTTTAATGGATTGCAAGCTTGTGATGAGTCAACAGTATGATACCACAGCCAAAAAAAGTTGATGAGATTTTTGGTTTGCATTAAAAGGTGCAGATGATATTATGGTCAAATCACATCTGGAATAATATGTTCAGTTCTGGGAAGCACATTTTGGGAAAGTCACAGACAAACCAGAGATAGTCCAGAGTAGAGCAACCAAGGTTATACAGACCCCTAAAATTATGCCCCATGACAGCAAATATAAAAACGCTAGAAATGTTTAGCCATAAGACTTGGAGGACTATGGTAGCAGTCTTCAGGTATAGCAAGGGCTTTTTTGTGGAAGTATTATTCTTCTTAACCCCCGAGAGTAGAAGTAATAGGTAGAACTGATAAAAGAGGAAAATTTAAGCTTCATGTGAGGCAAAACTATAACAGAGACACACAAATCAGAATGGGTTGCCATAAGAGGGAACTGGTTTCCTTTCATTTGAGATATTTCAGCAAAAGCTGGATGACTACTTGTCTGGCTTGTAATAAAGGATTCTCTTGTAGGTACAGAATAAATTAAATGAACTATAAGGTCCTTTCCAACTCAGATTCTGTGATTAAAAATAATTTGATCCAAAAAAGGAAAAAAAATTTAAAAAATAACTTGATCTAAACTATCATTTGGAGAGCCTCACTCTTATTCTTCTCTTGATTTCAAGACTGTAAATCTTTCCCCCTTCTGTCGCTATAGTGAATAATGAAATACTTTCATAAAACCCAGTACATAATCAACCATACTCACAAAGCCAACAAACCAGAAAGCATCAATTCACATTAGAAAAGGAGACCACTTTACAAAAGGAATCTCACAAGTACATTTAAGTAAGTACTAGCAGAAAACTAAATTGAAATAACTGCTTGAAAAAGAAACTAGGGGCCAAAAAAGTAGATAATTAAGACTAATTGGGGGTTACATCAGAAATGAAGAAACATTATCAATTCAGAGATAATTCTAGCTATGAAGAGAATAGGAGTGGGTTTGGAAAAATTTGGTGTTTTCTCACCTTTTTTTGGGGTATATACATACACACACACACACACACGCATATATACACACATATATATATGAGTTCACAATCTAAGGGGATTGCATAGCTAGAGTTCTGTGCCCTCCTAACTGACAGATTGACTAGATGCCGTCTGACCAGGGCAGAGTTAAGTGGGAACTTAACTCCTGTGCCTCTCATAAGATATTAAATTAAATCAATTTAATTTCATTCTGGGCTAGGAGAGCCAAAGAACTTTTTTTTATGTGTGTGGGTGTACGTGTGTGTGTGTGTGGGGGGGTGTGTGTGTGAATTAGGGAGCCTTGCTCTCTTTACAGCTCATATGTTAAACCATAGCAATATATATATTGAAAGAGGAGGCATTAGGTGGGAAGATTTCTGAAGTAGGTTGGGGAGAAGAGGAAAAAAATTCTTGTGCAGTTTAAAGAACTCGGCTTTGGTTTGTGGCTTTCAGGATGATGCCTTTTTATAATTATGCTCACTTATTCTATATCTCTCAGCTCTGCTGACAATATGTGTGGAACTTAAAATTTATCTAAGGTTTAGAAAAAAATTCTTTGGAATGAATATTACAAGTTCATCGTACTTCATAGGATATCATTGGCTAGCTTTTTAAGAGTTGTGAAATTTCAAATGTGGTGCTTTTTTCTTTCAAATTTTCCTTTAGAGCTGTGCTCCAGATTCTGACCAGGAAAAAAAAAAATCAATGCCAAGTAGAATTTAAGAGAAAATGAGAGTGAATCCAAAGAGGCCACTAAAGGAGACATCTCTGGCCATGAATTACATGATCTCTCACTCTATAAGACCTTTCAGAGAAGTACTGGTAATATAGCTCTCAACTTCAACTCCAAACATGATAAAGAAATGTATTAATTACATTGCTGCATTTAATATTCAATTAAAAAAACTTATAGATACTTTTTTAATATTATTATCCTTTCCCTATGACTTCTGCTCCTCACTATGCCTATATAAATAAAATTCTCTCCTATAACAAAGTACAATTAAGGAAAACAAATAAACCCATTAGCAATGTCTTTCAACATTATGCCTCATTTCAGATTATGGTCTACCACCTCCCTGTCATGAGATGAGAGGTATTCTTTATCATAAATTCTCTGAAGTCAACACTGGTAACTGCATTGATGAGAGTTCTGAAACACTCAAAGTAAATTCCAAATTCAGAATATGGCATATAACCATATAAGAGGTAAGCATCACAGAAACTTAATTGTACAAGGGATCTCAGAAGATTTTTCTTCCAATTTGTTCTTGATGGAGAATCCCCCTCTAAAAATTCCTAGCACAGGTTGTTAGTCTTTGCTTGAAAATTTCCAGGGAAGGATTCAATCAACACTAGGTCCTTTGGCGGCCAATTTTACTTTGGGACAGCTCTAAAAGTTAGGAAGCTTCCCCTTAGGTAACTCAGTCTTCTGTTTCCTCCCATTGTTCCTTGTCCTGCCTTCTGTTGCCAAGTCAAACAAAACTAATCTCTCCTCTATGTGACATCTTTTTCAGCTGTTTGAAGACAGCTATCCATTGGCCCCTTAAATTGTCTCTTTCTAGGCTGCATAACCCCCAGGTCTTCCTTGTTAGAGTGCCAAGGGCCATATGCTAAGAAGAAATCACAGAAGAATTAGATGAAAGCTTATGAAAAGCAAATTATACCAAATGAGAGCGTGCCACTAATGAAAAGCGTAAACTCCTTGAGTAGTATTTATTGGAAAAATTGGAGTCCTTCAAGAAAAAAGTCGTTAGCTGGGTGAGGCACAAAGTTTCCAGAGCATTCCTAACCTGCCTGTTTCTATGGCAATCAACGAACAAACATTTATTAAGCAACCACTGTGTGTCAACCACTGCACTAAGCTCTGGAGATACGGAAAGAGGCAAAAGACAGTCCCTGCCCTCAAGGAGCTCACAATTGAAGGGGACTGCAAAGCTAGAGCCCTGTGCCCTCCTAACTGAAAGACTGACCAGATGCTATCTGACCAGGGCAGAGTTAAGTGGAACTCCTGTGCCTCTCATAAGATATTAAACTAAATCAATTTAATTTCATTCTGGGCTAAGAGAGCCAAAGAACTTTGTGTGTGTGTGTGTGTGTGTGTGTGTGTGTGTGTGTGTGTGTGTGTGTGTGTGTGAATTAGGGAGCCTTGCTCTATTTACAGCTCATATGTTAAACCATAGCAATGAATCTCGTAAAGATGATTCTTAGCAAAACACAGGGAAAAAATAAGAGTCAAAAAGTATCTTTCCCTATCGCTCCATGGTACAATGGATAGCTCCTTGGATTTCTAATTCAAAGGTTTTGGCTATCTGTACTAGTGGAGTTATAATTACTTTTAGTGGAAGTAGAGTAGAATGGTACAGTAGAAAGAGAAGTGAACTTAGAGTAATGGGCCATGAGTTCAATTCTCAGTCCTTCTATACCACACCTTCTATGTGACTTTGGGCAATTCGCTCTAAGCCTCAGTTTCCTCATATGTAAAATGAGAGAAGTTGGATCAGCTGACTTTTAAGATTCCTTCCAATTTGAAATCTGTGTTTCTTTATCCCTGGAGCTCTGTCTTACAGAACAATGAAAGTTTAAGTAATGGGTTTAGGTCCCAGGTGCTGAGTTGTTAAAATAAGAACAAAGCATTTTTACAAAGCTTTCTGGATGGATGGCATTCTTTGAGAATGGAAGGGTCAACGTGTGTGTGTGTGTGTGTGTGTGTGTGTGTGTGTGTGTGTGTGTAGACCAATCTTCCAAGATGCCTCAGCTGCAAATATTTTCATCTCTGTGTGCACAAGTAATTAGACCAACAATCCTTTGCACTCAACATATATGAGCATTTTTGTTCTGTGGCTACTGGTGACATTTTCAAAGTAGGAATGTTATTGTTTGTCCTTCCTTCTCAGGGAAGGCTGCCTTGTTTTATACTTAAATCTCTGTCCATATTTATGCTATGCTCTTACAACATTATTTATATTCAATACACACATGAACACATATTTCACTAATTGTCTTGCATTGACCAATACTGTGTAATAATAAAGGTTATAACTGACCTTGTGAAAACTTCCATAGAATATTTTCTTAATTTCAGGCCCTTCAAAGGTTACAGTTTGAAAATCCCCTTGGTAGTCATAATTGAAGTAGGTAATTGTCTTGCCTCCATCTGTTTGGTGGGACAATGAACATTATATGAATATAATAAAAATAAACATAATTAAACATGAATATATCATAAAATAGGTCAATGATTTCTCATCCCCAGTTCTAAGGAGACTGATAATCCCCTTTGTAACTAAATGGAAACATACCTTAGAGTTAAATACAAAATGATAACTAAGCCTTTGCTATTTATTGGTCCTTTGGCATTCTCTAGGATGCATTTAAGCTGCTATTCACTCATGAAGAAGAAATCACTCTCAGTTGTACACTTATAGTTCTCTATCCATCAAAATCTGAATCATTTTTCCAAGGAGGTTGGGTATATCCAAGTCTAACCTCCAACCAAGCATTTTTAGACTTCACACAAATAGTAAATAGTGGATGTAGATTCTAACCCAAGTCCTCTGACTTCAAATACAGTATTCTTTCCACTATATTTTGCTATCATCACTTATTCATTCCCACAGCCCAAGCCTGAAAGAGGCTTGGTCAGGATAAGAGTGAGAAAGGATGACCAAAGAATAGAATGAAATCAATGATCCCTATAAAAACTCACAACCTTGACCTCATTGATCCATGCAACTGAACTAAGTAGTGATTGATATCCACTTCCAAGACACCAGTTAATTTCACTCCAGTTGAATTCAATTATTTATTAAGTATCTACCACTTCCAGGTACTTTGCTCACTACTGGGAATACAAATACAAAAATCCAAAGATGGGACAATGAAATAACATCAAATTTTTAAATTATGAATAAACTGCTACTGAGTTTTACATATGAAACACATATTCATATTGTAGGTAAAAGAATAATTATTGATGATCTACTTTTCAGAGAAATAGGTAGGACTTCTCTCAAAAAATACAGATGGGGACATGAGGTTATTCTGTCACCTTTCTCTCTTCTAAGACAATGAGCCTATGAAATCCTACCCATTTCATTTTTCTAAAGCTCAGAAATCAACAACTGACATATTCTATCAACAGAATCCTCTTGGTTCCAATCTTAGGCTTTAATAGATCTATATTCTTCACTACCAGTGACATGGACTTTACATGATTGCCCATCCTGGGCAACTTTTGTAGCATAGTGTCTGGTATCTAATTAACGTATTTCCAGCATCTGCCCAACAATAAAAACTATAATTCTTAGCCCCTCTCTATTCCCTTTTCTACCTGGGTCTGTGGTTCACTAAAGAAATAGAAAAAAGCTGCAGAGGACTGAGGGCCATTTTGCATTTTCCTTTGTTCCAGGGTTGCTGTGGTCAAAAAATACTGGTAACCAAATGGTCAGTGTAGTAGTGCTGAGCCTTGGTTAGTTAACGTAGAATGCAGAAAGCCAACATAGTCTTTTGCCAAGGCTTTAACTGAAACCTTTCCAGAATCTACCAGGTCATATGCCAAGAGGCCTAGTCTTTGAGAACGAATATATAAAACTTGAGTTTATATATGTATATAAAGTGATTCTTCTCTTTAAAAGCTAGTGGAAGGAATGCTAGAGTAAAGGTAAGAAAAATCAAGTCCAATTGCTGCCTATACAATCTTGGGCAGATCACTTAACCTCTTTGAGGATCGGTTTCCCTATCTCTAAAACGGTGGTAAAATCTACCCAGTGTACTTCCTGATAAGAGGATTCTTTCTTGTGAAATATGAAAGCTCTACGTGAAGTATATTCAAAGTGCTCCTTTGATGCCTCATTATGGTGTCAGAGACCTTAGTTTCTACAGAAAACAAATTCTCACAACAGATTGTTGCATGAGGACTAGCCTAGAGGTTCACAATCTAAACGATGTCCACCACATTTTCTGTATTCAGGTAAGTAAGGGTTATAATCTGCATTGGTTATTGGGATATCCTAAAGGATAAAAACAGATCTTTGTGAGGATGACATGACACCTGGTCTTTAAAATTTCTGTTGTAAAGTGGTATCCACACAAATAACTGAACACACACACACACACACACACAGAAACAGAATCCAGATTCAGATACATACTGTCTAAGATGACTCCAACAAGTGGGTCAGAGTCATTATTTAAAATCTCCCAGAGAGCAAATGGTTCTTGAGGTGTGTCAGGCAATATCCGGAATAGAAAAGAGATGGTGTAGTCTGAAGGCAATCCGTCTGGATGCAAATATCTGTTAGAAGAGAGAATATCACAATGTTTTAAACAACAACTGTATTTAGAGATAAGTAAATTTGAGGATATGAAACTGGGAAACGAAACGCACTAAATCCTCAAATTTCATTTGTCCAGTCGTCACTCCCATTAAATTCCTTATTTCATTATGCAGGAAATCTTGCATTAGTTTCCGCAGTTCTATTTAGCAAATAAACGAGGGGTTGGATCTTAAAGTCCCTTTGTTCAGTGGGAAAAAGGTGCTAGATTGGAAGACAGAGGAAGGACCTTGAATTCTGACTCTGTCATTTACTACTTCAGTAAGTAGTTTAATTTCTCTCGGCCTTAGTTTCTTCATCTGTAAAATGAGGCTGTTGAACTGGATGACCTCTATGATGCCTTCCAACACTAGATCTATGATTCTTTGAACCTATAATCCAGCCAACTCTAAGATACTAGAACTGAGATTTCTCAGAGCAATATTGTTCATATACGACTATCACCTCTATTAGTTAAAATAGTAACTTCTGGAAAGAGGATGCTCTTTGAAAATTATTTCAGATGCCAACATGAAAATAGATTAAATTATATAATAAATGTGAAGAGAATAAAAATTTTCAAATAACCAAAAAGGATTTTAAGCCCAAGCGAATAGCCTATTTATTTTCAGCAACATTTATTATGACAGCGCAACAAAAGAATGTGGATGGTCCTTGTAAATCACTATAACAAAATGTTGATCTCAAATTTATTGTTTTTCAGATGGAATTGCATTTTCATAAGTCTGAGAAAGCTGTTTTTTTCCCATTCCAACCTGACCCAATGAATTAATCGTTCAGATCTTTTATCAAACACTTCTTATGTACCATGTACTATAGTAGAGCTGGGAATACAAAGACAGAAGTGAAACAGCTCTTTCCCTAAAAGAGTTTACATTCTAATAGAGAAGAGAATATGTGACTACACACACATATACTTAGTATATAGTTACAGTTATAATTATACACAAGACATACTCTAAGCAAATACAAGGTAACTTTGGTGGGGAAGGTGCTAGCAACAAGGAGGGATCAGGCAAGGACTCATGTAGAACTCGGTATTTGGATTGTCTTCAAGAAAGCCAGTAACTCCAAAGGGAAAAGGTGATGCTAGAGCTAAGGCACAGATACAGGAGAGGAATAGTAATCATATCATTATGGCTAGACTATAGAATGCATGAAGGGGAGTAATGGGCAAGAGGCTGGAAAAATATTTAGGAATCAGGTTGGAAAGAGTTTTAAACGTCAGAAGAATTTATAGTTATTTGAGCCAAGATGACAGTTAACTAAAAGAGTTCACTGAATGGAAGGTGACTTGGCGAGATGGATCCTTTAGGAAAATCACTTTGCTGGCTCAGTGGAGGATAAACTGGAGTGGGGAGAGACTTGGGGAAGAAACACTAATTAGTAGGTTATAACATAATTCAGGCAAAAAATGATAAGAAACTTAACTAGAGTGGAGAGAAGGGAGGAACACTGTAGAGACAGAAATGCCAAGATCTGATAAAAGACTGGATATGTGGAGTCAATGCAAATTAGAGATCAAGGATAACAGAGAACTTGAGAAAGTACAGAACTGAAACAAGGTTATTTAATAAGGTATTTAAGAGATCTTTGGAGAGAACAACATCAGTTGAATGATAAGGTCAGAGGTCAGATTAAAAGGGCATAGGAGAGAGAAGGGGGAGGAATTAACAATGAATTAAGGAATTTGACTGAGAGGAAGAGGAGAGATATAAGATGACAGCTAGAGAGATGGCAAGATTTCGTGAGGATTTTTTTTAAGTGTAGGGACATACCTAGGAATATTTGTAAGCAATAACAAAGAAACTAAGACAGGGATACTACCCTACTTTTTATTATAATAGTTTACTTGATTCTCTCAAGAACCCAGCAGGGTAGGTATTACTAAAGTCAAAGAAAGTGATGCTGAGAAAAGTTAAGTGACTTGCCCAGAGTCACAAAGTTGAGAAGTGTCCGAAGCCGGACTCAAACTCAAGTCTGCCTGAATCCAAATTCAGTACTCTCCCCATTATATTACTGAAGAGTCTAAATATACACACTCCCCCCCCCTTTTTTTTAAAATTGATATTTTTCACTGCATGGAAAATGTTTGTGGAACATTATATAAACAACTTTACAGGAAAAATGAGGCAAAAACAGAAACAGATTTGACATAGGGAGGGTATGAGTAAAGTTTTGAGAGTTTATTCTCCAAAGGAATGAACAAGTTCCACATTTTTTTGTTGTTGCAATTTTATTTGGTATCATTCTACTGAATTCCCAAGCACCTGACGGCAAAGATGGCATGAAATAACTTCTTTTTTTGAGATCTGAAAGAACAATGACTGATATTCTGAAGTTAAAATGAACATACTTGGTAGGCTGGGAAACCAGAGCATCTTTATGTAGCTGGTAACATGGATACACATTGAAAGTGCCAGGTCCCATAGAAACCCCTTCCACTGCTGAAAAATCCTTTTCAACCAAACCAAATAGTTCCATCATTTTAAATCCTGAAAAGCATAACATTTCAAGAGGTCAGAGTTGAATTGAATGGACAATGACAGAAAAAAGAATACATCTGCAGACCAGAGCTGTAATCTTAACAAGTAAAATGAATGCGTTTCAGTGAAATAAATGGACATAAGATAGGATTCATTTTATCCTCTGGCATTTGCAAAATGGCACTTGCCATAGCACTGTACCTGCAAGACTGCTGCCGTCCTTATTGACCAGAGGGCAAGCTGAAAAAAAGAAGGAAGGTCACTTAAAGATATTTCCAAATGTACTTTCCTCATCTCTAACTACCCCTCACCCCTAACCTAAAAAAGAAGTTAAATGATTTCGATAAAGATGAATTACTCTGAAGCCTCCTAGTCACATGTGGCTATTATTTTCTCTGCTTTTCCAAAGATAACTAACCAGCACTATTAAAAGCAAAGTCCCAGAACTCTATTCTTGTGTGTGTGTGTGTGCGTGTGTATATGCGTGCATGTGCGTGTGTGTGTGTGCATGTGTGTGCGTGTGTATGTGCGTGTGCGTGTGCATGTGTGTGTGTGTGTGTGTGTGCGTGCGTGTGTGTGTGTGTGTGTGTGTGCCACCAATGCCTATTAAAGTAAATGGGCCATTACGAGCACAAGGAGAAAGGAAACCTGCTGGCATTTTTCTGAAAAATATTTATAGGAGCTATTTTAAATCAAGCTGATTTTTAAAGCCAACACCCATTTGATTAGGAAAAGCCTTTAGTAACCTAACACTCCCAAATGGGAAAAACAAAAAATACAATAAAACTCTCATGTGCTCTTTTCCACAAAAAGCCTTTATCAAGTTAACAATTCTTCCTCAAATCAGCAAGGAATTCATTATTTAATAAGGATTAACTGCTTCAGCCCGTAAGCACCCAATGAACAAGCAGCCACAGATTCAGTGAACTAACTTGCAGAGGCGGTTTCACAGACAAAAGTAATCAGCTCATCTTCGATTTTCTTAAAGGCATCAAAGTCATCAACAAAGAAGACATGTCTTGCACTGGGCTGGCTGCCAATGCTAACCAGTTCTGCATAATCTGCATCAGCCACACCAATCGCAAAAATGTTGATGCCTGTGGAAGAAGGAGACCAGATTTCTGATTAGTCTGAAGAGAAGGGGAAAATACAAGCAAAACAAGACTTGGCCAGTTTCTGTTTAAAAGCACTTCCTTGTAGTCAAATGACCTGGGTTTGAATCCTGCTTCCATCACTTACCACCTGTGTGATCCTGGGCAGATTGCTTAATCTCTCTGGGTACCAGTTTCTTCATTTGTAAAATGAGGGGAGAGTGGACTAGATCGTTTCTAAGATCTTTTCCAGCTCTAAGGCTTTGATCCTAGGATCTGATAGGATTGCTATCCTACCGGTGTAAGCTTAGACAAGTAACTGTGCTTTAATTTCCTGTGTTATAAAATGGAAGAGTTGGATTATATGACCACGAAGGGCACTAACACCTACGATTCTGTGGTCTTTGATCCAAAAACAACATATAAATAGAAGTAGGACAAAATATTCATTGTAATTCATCAAAATTTATGTACCAATTTGAAAACATAATCATTATTTCATTATCACTACTTATTTTGTATTTTAAGTAGCTTAAAAACAGCAGTACACAATATAATGCTTACAAAGAAATAATTTAAAATTTCACATTTATATAGCAACTGAGGAGTGGGCAGAAGACCTGTCCTGGTATCTATCAGCAAGATCTGAGTTCAGGTCCTACTTCAGACACATACTAACCATGAATAGACCACTTAAACTCTCAGTGTTCCAGAGAGGTCTCTGTAACTGTAAGTCACAGACTAGTTTCTTATTGGTATCATCGGAAGATGTTTCTTCAATAATACAATCACAGGTCTGGATAAACAAATAGCAATCTCATATTTGCAAATTTTAATATCAAAAGACTCCTAGGATGAAAATAGGAGAATCACAGAATCTTAGAACTGGAAGGGAACTTAGTGTCTCTCCATTGTTCAGAAATAGAAAATTAGAGAGGTATCTAAGTGGCACAATGGATAGAGAGCCAGTCCTGAGTTCAAATTCAGCCTCAGACACTAACTGTATGATTCTGGGTAAGTCACTTAATCCTGATTGACTCAAAAATAACCAAAAAAAAAAATTGAGGCAAAAGTAATATATGACAGATCATAGGATAATCACAGAGAACCGGACATTACTTAAGAAGAGTTAAAATTGTACTCATGGGGGATGCCCATCAAAAGGAGAATGGCTAAACAAGATGTATGTGATTACAATGGAATAATATTGTACTATAAGAAATAATGAGCAGAATGCTCTCAGAAAAAACAAGAAAGACTTGCACGGGCTGATACAAAGTGAAATATACCGTGTACAAAGTAACAGCAACATTGTAAGATCAACTGCGGAAGACTTAGCTATTCTCAGAAATGCAACGATCCAAGACAATTCTGAAGGATTTAGGATGAAAAATGCTATCCATCCCTAGAGAAAGAGCTGATGATGTCTAAATATAGATTGAAGAATACCTTTTAAACTTTATTTTTCTTGAGTTTTTTGTTTATGTTTCCTTTCACATCATGACTATTATGGATATGTTTTACATGACTACACATGTGTAACCTATATCGAATTGCTTGCCTTCTCAATAAGAGGGTGGGAAGGGATGAAAGAGGATTTTGAGAATGAATGTAAAAAACTGCTTTTACATGTAACTGGGGAAAAATAAAATACTAAATAATTTTTTTAAAAAATAAAAATAAAAAATACTCATGAGAATATTTCCTCTGTGTAGCTAGTACATTATACTCACAGTGGCATCGAGGGGAGTTGTTCAGGATACCTCAGAACCATTTATTTACCTTTAGCCAGCAGATAAAATCACTGAAGATAAGAGTAGACAAGGGCTTAACTTTCTAACCCACGGTGTGAAGTTCTCTTATCAAAATTGATGAAATTAGCTATTGATTAATCCAGGCACATCCATAACCCTGAAATCACTTTAAAATTTGAGACACTAAAAGAGTCCTTTGAAGCAGTTGGTTGGGTGGCATGAGCCCTGGCAATCTAGAAGTCCATCTATAGAAGGAGAACCAAGTCCTTGAATGGAAAGTGCTCCTTGAGTCTTGGGGATAGGGGTGGAGAGTTCCTTTCTCCTTCCCTCTGCCACAAAAGCCATGGCATCCCACAGAAGAACCACTTGTCCAGTGAGACACACCACACTTTGCAGGAAGCAGACCCAATGAATCAAGCATAGGACAGGAGGGACTTAAAGGGTTGAGAGTTGGCCCTGACCATGAGGAGTTGAGTTGTGGAGAGGGAGCCTAGTTCAGAGATACTGCATCCAGCAGAACAGTATGAAAACAGAATATAAGGAGAAGACATCATAGCACTGAAATGTTGCCTGGGCCACAAATACTATTCCCTTTGCCCCTCTACTAGAATAGAAACCATCATTTGTAATCTATGTATGCACTCGTGCTTTTACTACTATTACTTGTGCTACAAATGCCTTTACTTTGAACTAATTACATCCTAATTTCTGATAAGTTGGAAGTGGAGGGGTAAAACACAAAGCAAAACTGGACTTGGCTTGTTTCTGTTGGGTTTGGAGTCAAATGACCTGGGTTTAAGTTCTGCCTCCATCATTCCATCCATACGCACATCAGAGGTTAGCCACCCCTCACCCTCTACCCCCACCCATAATAGTGTGTATACAAATTGAGGGAATAGTCTCTGAGGGGGCTCTATGTGAATCACATATGGTAGATTGCTAAAGTCTGTAAGGGGGAGAAAAGTGGATAGCATGAATAATTTGATAATATACATAATATTTACACATAAATCATGTGAGTTTGGACTTAGAAAACAGGTTCCCCACCCCTGTAGTAGACTATAAACTCCATGAGGGCAGGGAGTAATATCTTCTTTTAAGTTTTATGTCTCTCCCAGCAGGCAACACAGGGTTCTGCATATAGTAATTGCTTAATTAGTATTTGCTGAAGTTGAATTATTTCTGCCATCATTACATATATAATTACCTTCTAGTTGCAACTCCCTGGAAATTTTATTTACATCATCCTGTGATCGCCCATCAGTAACGACCACAATAACCTTGGGTATGCCTCTTCTTGTTCCTGCTTCCGCAGTAAACAAGGCATCTCGAACATGCTTAAGTGCTTTTCCTGAAAGAGGTAAAAGGAGTTAAAAAGTTAAAAAAAAGTTAAAAAGGGAAAGACCCTCATTAAAACAACTTTAGTGAAACTTCCCTGGATTTCAATAATAAGTGGGCTTCAAAAATATGTTTTCAGTAATTAAATAATAATCATCCATTCTTTGGGGCTTCTCCTTACCTGTTTTTGTATTTCCGCCTTTGTATGAAAGATTCTTAATCCCTTCAAGGAGAGTGTCTTTGGTTTTATAAGTATTTAGTTTAAATTCTGTTCTGGGGTCATCAGTGTACTGAACAATGGACACCTGGGGAGAGAAGATATATACTTTACTTCAGACTAGTTAGCATTTTTCAAGGATTAATAAGTCTTTAATTTTTACTTAATTTAGTCCATAAAATTTAACTGACATTCTGCATAATATAGTTATATAGTAGAGATCAAAACTGAGAACAAGTAAGGAACTACTTTTTTCTCCTGCAAATAGTCTATGGAGATAAGAAGTTCATTCTTACAACCACCATATAAAAAAATATCAAGGAAAAAAACCCCTTCATCTGACTGATGGAATCTTATTTCATAGATCAGAAAATCATGGCATAAAGAGGCCATGTAAACTTAGAGCTGAGGAAAACCCAGAGCTCCATTTGCCCTCTTCCATGCCACGTTGGACCACTAGTTAATTAGATTTTGCTTTGGTATTTATAACATTGCATAAATTTTAAGAAAGTAATGGGGGGAAAAAGAAAATATTTTCAAAATTACAAACTCATGTTCTTCTGGCACTATATTTTTACTGACACTGTAGTTTTATGTGGTAACTAAATCAAGCATTTTTATCCAAGCCAGTTTTTTAACTTTTTAAAACTATCTTGTGAAATAGAATGGATTGAATCATCTATCAGGTATATATACACATATAGATATATATGCAAATCTGGGAAGGCCAGATGGGGGAATGTTACAGAGACATTTATATCATGTGGGTCCATTTTCTAGCACTTGCCTTTATTTCTGAGACACTTTAGGCTTGTATGTGTTCTCCAAACAATGACAGAAGATAAAAAGACACATTTTCATAACTGTATTTTCATGGGCATTAGTTTTACAAAATGATGGGCTTGTATGATTGACTTATGGGACTTACTTGAGTTCCATCCACTCCAATCTTGTCCAGGGCACCAACAGTATTATATAGAAATTTAATGATCTTATTGAAATTATCATCTCCAATACTCCAGGATCCATCCACCATGAACACTAGGTCTGCCTTGGCAGCCTTGCAAACTGCAGAGGAAGACTTGTTTAAGAATCAGAGATAACACTGAACTACTCCGGACCTCAAAATCTGAAGAATCCTCTTCATGGTTGCTAAAAGAGTTAATTGGAGGAAGAATTCTCTATTTATGCTTCCCTTAAGACAGGGGTTCCTAACCATTTTGTGTCATGGACCCCTTTTAGCAGTCTGGCAGAACCTATTGACACCTCAGAATAATTTGTAAAATTTATAGTGTAAAGAAATTCTAAATTTTAGGTAGAAGTTTGTGAAAATAAAGACCTATTTTTTTTCCATCCAAGTTCATGGACCCTTCAAAATCCACTCACAGGCCTCTTGGAGGTCCATGGAGCCCAGGTCAAGAACCTTTGTCTTCAGGTCTTGATCATCATACAATGTCGCTTACTGAAGGTAGAAAGAATGGTGTGAAAACTCATTTTTATCCTCCTCCACAGATCCTTGTTGCCAGTCATGCCCCAGTATCCACCAACCCCTACAAAAGCTCTGATCATGGCTGCTTTTAGCTAAGTGAGGAGGTAAAAAGCATCACCTTGGAGTAGGGGGTTGAAGGAGCTTATAAGGAAAGTTTTTCTAGGAATATGTTGAAGACCTATTAAAAGTGAGAAAATAGTGTAAATGGAGAATTCGTTTATACTCAGAGTGTTCAAGAGAATCGGAGAGAAATTGTGTCTGTACATACAGGTGCAAGTGTAACTCTGGCTTCGTACTGAAACCTGGTATGAAAAAACCTGAATGAGAATGGGTGTGGCAGGGACTTGGGCCATTATGTGTTTTTATGCAGCAATATCTGTGAAGAAAAGCTATAAAATCAGATTATGTCTTTGCAGTAGAGCATAAATTTCTGGACTCTAGTTGTTTTAGGAGCAGATTGCGGGGCAGAGAGCTAAGGCGTCAGGGCTAAGAGAAGGACAATCTTAACCTCTCCTCTCCTTTTCTCCTTTTCTCTCTCTATACTATTTCACTTGGTGACTTCATCAGTTCTTATAGATTCAACGATCCTCTCTATGCTGACAATTCTCAAATTCTTTCAGTCAGTCCTACCTTTTCCGCTGGCCTCCAGTCTCCCATCTCCAACTAACTGTCTCATAGGCATTTTAAATTCAACATGTCCAAAACTGAACTCATTATCTTTCCCACTATTCCAAACTTCCCTACTACTGCTGAGGGTAACAACCTGTCATCCTTCACTGCTTACTATTTCTCACCCCATGTCCAATTTGTTGCCAAAGTCTGTTGATTGTATATTTTTAACACCTCTCAAATACACCTGCTTCTCTTCTCCTACTGTCATCACCCTGGTATAGACCCTCATCTTCTCATGTCTGAAGTATTGCAATAGCCTGCTGGTTGGTCTGTCTGCTGCAAGGCTCTTCCTATTCCAGTCTATCCTCCACTCAGTCATTAAAGTGATTTTCCTAAAGAGTAGATTCAACCATGTCACCACCCTACTTGATAAACTCCAGTGGCTCCCTAATTACTTCCAGGATCAAATATAAAATCCTGTTTGGCATTCAAAGCCCTTTAAAACCTAGTCCATCCCTCCTCCCCAAAACACACACTTTCCAGACTCTTTATAGGTTAAGCTCCTTCCACTGTTCATAGGCACTTCAATCTAGTGAGATGGGTCTTTTTGCTATTTCTCAAACAAGACACTCCATCTCCAGGCTTTGGCATTTCCACTGGCTGTCCCTCATTCATGAAAAGTTCTCCTATCTTCCCTGGCTTCCTTCAAGTCTCAGCTAAAATCCCACCTTTCACAGGAATTAAGCCCTTTTCATTCTAGTGCCTTCCTTCTATAAAGACTATTAGTGTATATAGTTACTTGCATGTTATCTTTCTCCATCTTCCCCCCCCCCCCCGATCCCCCACTAGATTGTGAGCTCCTACTGGGCAAAGATTTCCTTTTGCCTTTCTTTGTATCCTCAGTTCTTAGTCCCGTGACTGACACATAGACTGACTTCATTGGTTGGAGAATGCCTTCCACTAGCACAGATTTCAACATTAAAACACAATTGTAAATGTTTATTCATAAACTTCCTAATTTTTTCTTCCCGGGTAGAAACATTCATTGCTTTTGTTCTTCAGACTAAACAGATTGAAAAAAAATGGTCTATTTATAATATATAATTCAGGAACTACGGCTTTATGCAGCTGCTTTGGCACTAGCTCACTGGAGTCCAAAACATCCTTATTATTACATATGGTATATTGAAACAATATATTTGTGTATCATATAATATACAGTTAATGTAGAATATCATTCATTAATATATTTCATTTGCTCGACTATATCAATAATTTAATAGCAGTCATAGTAAAATAGTAAACACAAAGGATGCCTTTGACTTAAGCTTTCAACTAATCAAATGAAATGACAAAAATTCAAAGTTGCAAGTGTATTATTATTATCTTACCTTCTTTTGCTGGAGGAATGGTTGGAGGCGGTGTGGTTGTTTCTGGTGGTTGAGTTGGAATTGGCCCTGAAAATTGGAGAAAAGTAAAAAGAGCCCAAAAGAGACAGCATTAAAGAGGCAATAATTTTTTGAGGGGGTGGGGCTTCAATTATTTTGACAATAAATTGTTCTTCCTTAGGACTTTGTGACTACAGAGATCAGCAATTTGTGGGAATTATTTCATTTATCTCCTCATCTGCAGGCAGAAGCCTGGGTGCCATTTTCAGATAATTCCATTTAGCCAACTGGAGTAAATTTAGTGAAACCTCCAGCTCTAAAGTGGTTGCAACATTGATTTAGTGTAATAGTTTTGGAAAAAGCACGTTTCTATTCTAATTACTGGCCAAGTTCAACACAAAAGAAGGCAGAAGCTCAACTTCTGTCTGCATAATTAACAACAGAATATCAATCCTTGTTCAATTGAACTTCTTCTTCCAATACTACTTCATGACTTCATGTTGAGGGGGAAAAGAGTCTGACCATACTCCACATTCATCTGAATTCTGTAGTACTGGGTTACATTCTGAAAGCTTTATTTCAAAAAGAACATTGATTGTCCACAGTAAAAATAATATTGTTCGATGAAGAACATTTGGAGAATGACTTAGCTATTCTTCGCAATATGATGATCCAAGACAGTCCCAAAGGACTAATGATGAAGCATGCAACCCGCCTCCAGAGAATACTGATATTAATTGAATACAGAGTGATGCATGCTATTTTCACTTTCTTTTCTTTTATTTGAGTCTTCTTATACAAAATGACTAATATGGAAATGTTTTACATAATTGTATATGTATAACCTGTATCTGATTGCTTACCATCTCAGAGAGGGGAAAGGGGAGGGAGAGATAGAATTTGGAACTCAAAACTTTAAATAAAAGTGTTAAAAAATTTAAAAAAGAAAAAAGGGGAGCTTACATTATAATAATTTATGTAAGTACACATAAATTATTTGCATTATTAATATAAAGGGAACAAATACAAATGCATGCATGTATGTGTGTCTATACAATACAAGGTAGTTTGAAAAGAATGGTACTGGGAGTTGGAAATGGGAAGGGCATGAACTTAAGACTGGGAAAGGTTGGAATTGACCTTAGACACTGTAACTCTACATACAAAAATCAGTTGTAGGATATGACTGGCAAATGGTAATTCAGGCTTTTTATGAGCCTTTATGAGGAGGGGAAAAAAGGGGGGCCGTGGAGGGAGGAACCCGCTAGTTTTTGGCCAGTCCAGAATAACTGAGATTGTAACCTTAAATCTGCTTCTGCGAAACTTCCATCTACTTTGCCTACCTCTGCTATCTGGGGTCATTTGTTTAATTTCATTGAGTCCTTTAAAATATCAGATTAAGAAATAAATATTTCCTAAGAGTGAAAGAAACAAAAACAAAAAAAAAAAGAGCATTGACATCAACACTGATGTTACATCTATGAAGCTACTAGAAGCCAAATTATATGAGAAACAATGAAAGGAGGTGAGTGTGTTTACTTAATTTGGAGGAAAGACTATACATGTACAACTGACACCGTATTATCTGCCTTCTCAATAGGTGAGAGTTGGAGAGAAAGAAAATTTGGAACTCAAAATATTATTTAAAATGCTAATAAAGAAATAAAATTTTAGAAATAAAAGACAAATTGATAGATGACTTCAAATATCTAAAAAGTATCATAGAAGATAAAGAAAATTTCTTAGAAAATTTGGTTTCTAAGGCAAAGTAGTGTCACTGGGTAGAATACATAAAGGGAGGCAGATTTAGCTCAAAATAAGGGAGAATTTTCTGACAATCAGAACTGTCTGACAATTTCAAAGGCTTCCTTGTGACAAAATTTATTTCCTGTCATTAGAAGTGTTTGAGCAGCTTAGAAGTTTAAACATTAGAAGGGTTTGTTTCATTATCAACTTTCATTGATACTATGAAAGGAATGTCTCTATTAGGTAGAATATTGAATTACATAGTCTCTAATGTGCCTTCCCAGTTCTAT
This sequence comes from Bettongia penicillata ogilbyi, assembly GCA_023548195.1. Lineage (NCBI taxonomy): Eukaryota > Metazoa > Chordata > Mammalia > Diprotodontia > Potoroidae > Bettongia > Bettongia penicillata. The sequence goes on from JAJHZJ010000300.1 coordinate 777,069, forward strand.
GGTGCTTAATTATTACATTAATAACAATAATGAAATAATTCATGTGCATTTTTAATGTGACAAATTTTTGTAAGTTTCCTAAAAGTCATTGCAGTTCACCTCAAAGACATTGCATTTGATTTTTATAACATCTTTGGAAGAAGTGATAAATTGATTATCGTTATCAACCCTCCTCCCACATCAATACACACACAATCACAATAAAAGTGTGAAAAACTGACATTGTTAATGTTTTATCTTTAAAGCAAGAGCAAAATTCCAGTGAAATTGTCAAATAGGTTCTCTGTAGTTCTGAAGTCTGCCAAAGTAACCAAAGAATGTACTTGTTTGCCAACCACACAGCTAAGAGTGAAAATGAGTCCTTAGGAACTAGGTGGGGCTCAATAGGAACTGTTCACCATACACATACAGAAGTTGTCTTCTAAGATTTGTAGAGGTGGTGTGTAAATGTGTTGGTCCCTAAGGCTGGGCAAAAGTCAATGGGCTAAAAGTTGTAGTAAGATAAATTTCGCTGTAATTCAAGAACTTTCTAATGAATATCACTCACAGATTGAATAATCATGAAGAATGTTGTAGAAGAACCTTTCCCCTGAATTTGAAATTGGGCTGGGTAGTTTCTAAAGTCCTAAGATTCCAAGGGATCACTTTGCTCTGAATGTCTATGACTCTCAAACCCTTGGAATCCCTTTCCTAAACAACTATCCTCTCTTTTTTAAGGAAGGTGCCATTATTGATGGCTCTTTTATCTCAACCAATGAGACTTAAAAGATGTAGGCACAACCAGCAATCCACACCCATAAAGATAAGAAAACAGCTGTCAAATTCCTTGACTCCATAGGAATTCCAAGTACAGTCTTGGGTAGATGTGTAAATCAGGGTTACCCCCAAAACAGTTATTAAAATGAAGGAAAGTTCTATGCATGCAGATTTTAAATCAAGAGAAAGCTAGTGGGTTTCAATATAATGCTATAACATTCTCCCTGGCCTTTGGAAATCTTCAAATAATGGAAATGAAAAATGTCTTCTTTTAATTGTGCGCATTCCTCTTCGGCATATCAGATCTACAGCCAAGTTGGAAAAAATGGGAAAAGCTTTTTAAGCTAGCAATAACTCCTCAGAGGGTCAACGAATGGGAGTTGGTTGGCTCTGCTCCCACTCCTGTGGCTCTGGTAATATGCTACTGTTTAATGTCAAGACCTAGTTAGTACGCCCTATTCCTCTTGCTACATACAAATGTCTCTTTATGGATGTTGATTACAATATAAGTCATTGTAGCTGGGACTTTTGTTAACCTATGGACTGATATCTAATCCCTTATGAAGCATGTACCATGGGTTGGAAAAAAATCAAAGCATAGTAATGAGGACCAGTGGATAACCTGCAGTAAATTTCGTGACTGGAGAAGAGACTGGAATTTGAATTACATATATCTTGGACTTCCATAGCTCACATTTTTATTAATGGAACAAGATTTATGAGCCAATCAGGCTCCTCCCCCCACCCATGTCAATCTATGAATCTATGGATGAGAGAAAAAGTACAATTCACTTACGTGTTCTTTCCATTATGCTTACACTAGGTCCTGTTATCTCTTGGAGTTGTGTATAAACACTGATTTTATACTCTGAATCAGGCATAAGTCCATAGAAGCAATGGCTAGATGTTCCTCCACCCACAGTAGTTTCTTGCTTCTTCCCATCTGTGATGAAAAGATAAAGAAAAGAAAAATACATAGTGGGGTCATTTGTCATTGGACTTTCTTTATGCATGGCCAGTGGTAACTCCATCAAAGTTTTCATAGATATGTAACTCAATAATAGTTTAAATCCATTAGTCAGTTGAGAGAGGCAGTGTGGCTTGCTGGTTAGAAAACTGGCCTTGAAGCCAGAAAGTCCTGGGTTCAAGTCTTGCTTCTGAGACATAGTGACTGTGTGATGTTGAGAAAGTCAATTCTAAGTGCTCTGGGCAACTGTAGAAGGTCTCAAGTCAAAGAGGAGCTGTTGACCTGGACTGGTAGCTGGACTTTCTTCACCCAGGAGTTTTCTATTCCAATGAATCCCTGACTACTCTCTAACCCTAAGGAAGTTTACAATTAGAGGAATCTGGAAGTGGTGCCACTTGACTGAAGAATCATTTTGTATCACCAGTTTAGCCATTGTATAACTGTGGATTTTAGTATAATCAAGCTTTCTTAAAGTAAGACATACCTGAAGTCAGCCTCAGGTCAGTTAGTTAAGTTAATAAAAATTATCAAATGTCTACTGTATCCACTGTGCTAAGTAAGCACTATGGATACAAAAACTAGGCAAAAGATAATTCCTCCCTCAAGGAGTTCACAATCTAAAGGGGGAGAAAACAAGCAAATATGTACAGACATGCCATGTACAGTATAAAGAGGAAATAATGAAGAGAGATGGCACTAGGACTAAGAGACATTAAGGAAGACTTCCAGTAGAAGGTGAGGCTTTATTTGGACTTTAAAGAGCCAGGGCATCAAGGCCAGAGGTGGAGCAGTCTTCCTGTGTTAACAGAGTGGGGTGGGAGAATTTGTTCCAATATGATGGAAATCCCCAGGAAGTCCCACCAGCCTGTATAATGCAATAAAACAATGGTTTTGGAACCAGAGGACCTAGGGATCACTCACTATGACCTATGTGACCATGGGCAGGTCATTTCATCTACTAGGGCCTTAGTTTCCTCACGTGTAAAATGAGAACAGTAACATTTACGGCACCTTCATCACAAAGCTGTTCTGAGAAAAGTTCTTTATGCATCTTATGTTGCTATAAGAATGTAAGCAGGTACTGCTATTACTAATAAGTGGGCTCCTGGAGCTGACATTCTCCTTTGTTACAGAAGCAACCCTAAGTGGCACAATGGATGGAGTGCTAGACTTGGTGTCCTAAGGTATACACCAAAGACCTGAGTTTGGATTCAAAGTCAGATGTGTACTAGCTATGTGACCCCAAGACAAATCATTTAATTTCTCTGGCGTCAGTTTCTTCATCTATCAGAAGGCTGGATTTGATGGTCTCTAAGGTCTCTGTCAGCTCTAATTCTATGATCCTATGGAGCAGTAACCTACCCAAACAACAAATTCACAGCACTTTAACTGAAAAGTGTTTCAGTCAAATTCTTTTATATGACAATGTCACAACCAGTAGATTTGGAACCAGAAGGGACCCAAGAGGATGCAGCCCTCATTTTGCAGATGAGTAAAAGAAACAAAGAAATTAAATGCCTGGCTTGTCCTAAGAGGCATAGCTGGGATTTGAACCCAGGTTGTCTGACTCCCAATCTATTACACTTTCCACTGCACCAATATACCCAAGGACATAATTGCTTTGGTTCCATAATTAAATCCTGAAGAAGATGGTAAGGCTGATGCCCATTTAAACCCCAGGGGGAGAGACTAGGAATCTGAGTCTTCTTTATCCCTTACAAAGATGACTGTAGACCTCCTGGTACTGTGGAGTCAATAATAATAGCTAATGTTGATATATAGCATCTTAAGGTTTACAAAGGGTTTTACATGTGTATCTCATTTAATTCCCACAGGAACCCCCGACAGGTAGAAGTAATTACTATCTGCATTTCTCAGATAAGGAAACTGAGGGTAAGAGAAATTATTACCTGACCAGGGTTACATAGCTAGTAAATGCCTAAGGTAGGATTTGAATTCAAGTCTTCCTCATTCCAAGTCCTAGGCGTTGCAGGTGCCTTGTTGTTGCTGAGTTGTTTCAGTTGCATCTGACTCTTTGTGACCCCATCTGGGATTTTCTTGGCAGAGATACTGGAGTACTTTGCCATCTCCTTCTCTAGCTCATTTTACAGATGAGGAAACTGAGGCAAATAGCATGAAGTGACTTGCCCAGGGTCACACAGCTAGTAAGTATCTGACACAGATTTGAGTTCAGGTCCACTGCCCTATCCGCTGCACCATTGCCTGTAGTTCCATTAAGCCTCAAAGTCCTAAGAGTCTGCCCTTTCCCCTTCCCTGAGTAGATTTCTTTTTTGACCTGATTACTAGCCTACTTGGTAGGGCATCCTACTAGCTTTTATGTGAGTCCATGGGAGGCTCCTGACATCTGCACTGCCTAGTGCCCTAGATTCGGAGTCAAGAGAATGTCCTGGCTTTGTCTTTTTCCCTCTGTGTGATTCTCAGCAAACCCATAACTTCTCTATCCTTCATTTCACTGATCTAGAAAATGAGACTAAAAACACTTATCATGCCTACCTCACATTATAGGACCAAATGAGATATTATATGAAAGGAGCTTTATAAACCCTAAAGGATTCTTTAAATGTCAGTCATTATTTTCTTTTTAAAAAAATCACGCCTGCTGGAATGCTTCCAGACTACTTCAAATTTTCTGCATTTTTCATTCCTTCCAAATTCTTCTCGATAGAATGACATTTACGCAGCACCTCACACTGCATTAACATTCAGCATGCGTAGTGGATAGACAGCTGGCCTTGGAGCTGGAAAGACCCAAGTTCACATCCTGTCTCTGACACAAGCAAATCATTTAACCTCTTTCAGGATCTGCAGATTCTAGGAAACTGTCTAAGATTCTATGTTGAAGAAAATGCATTAATGGAGGGAGCTTTCCTATCAGGGAGTTCCCAAAGACAGTGAATTCACAGGTCCAGTCCCTATCCCTTTATCTTTTTAGAATGATTTCATATACTTTTTTCTTATTTGATGTCCAAAAATCCATGTGAGACAGGTAATACCTAGAGTAGCACAGAGATATTGGATGCAAAAGAAGTAGGTTTAAATCCTGACCTGCTATCTATTATCAGTCAATGGCTGATCAACAAGCATTTAAGTGCTGACTAGGGGACAGGATACATGGCTTTTTATGATCTTGTATAAACCACAGCTAGGGCAGCTAGGTTGTACAGTGGATAAAGTGTTGGGGCCTGGAGTCAGGAGGACCTCAGTTCAAATCTGACCTCAGACACTTACTAGCTGTGTGATCCAGGGCCAATCACTTAAGCCAGTTTGCCTCAGTTTGTTCATCTGTAAAATGAGCTGAAGAAGGAAATGGTAAAGCCCTCTAGCGTCTTTGCCAAGAAAACCCCAAATGGAGTCAAGAAAAGTCAGACATACCTAAAAACCACTGAACAACAACGTCTTAAATGTAAGAGACAGTATTTGAACTCAGGTCCTTTGACTCCACATTTAGAGTTCTTTCCCTGTCAAATGTTATGAGTCTCCTTCTAGAGTCTTCTTTTCATGGGATTAAGGAGGAGACACCATAGTACTCAGTGGTATCATTTTTCCCCTTCATTTAGGTTAATTCTCTTTATAAATCTTTGAAAATATAAGATAAAGGAGTTGTTTTATGTTTTGTTTTTACCAAACAAAAATATATTTTCCAATATTGGAAAATTGTGGTTGATACGGTAAAATTGAGAAGTGATTAAATAAAGGTTTATGAGAATGGGTGTAGTGGCTATGTTGTTTCTGGCCTGTATGATCCATGCCTACTGGCTCTGCTTTAAAGCAAAACATTGTCATTGGTCAAATGATGATGAATTTCTCCAGTACTATGCGCCAGAAACACTGAATCAAATGGAGCCATGGTTTGCCCTTTGGGACAGCTAGAAATTTTCATAGTCCAGTGTGGAAAAACATCATCTTTGTAATATATTTATATTTTTATTCTTTATGAGCTGAGACCAAACAAATTATCTAAACTCTTGTAACAAACATTGATGATGCTACCAATGGGATGCACCAAAAAGTGCTGGTAACAACAGCTCAAGTTGGTAACGCCAAAATCAACCTCTGGGGACTGACAATATCTAGAGAGCCTGAGAAGTGGGCTGCTGGAATTTCATGCTTGAAAGTCTAGCCTCCCACCTCCTTTACTGCTCTCACTTCGATTCTGAATATTACTTACTCAACGAGTTTAGACTCATGAAGTTGTTCTTCAGGAGTTTTTGAACTCTAGATTCCAGAAAAATAGAATAATACCAGAGATCTTGTACAATAATACCAACTGTTCCAGTCATGTCTGACTCTTCATGACCCCATTTGGGGTTTTCTTGGCAGAGATACCGGAGTGGTTTGCCATTTCTTCTCCAATTCATTTTATAGATGAAGAAACAGAGGCAAACAGAGTTAAGTGACTTACCCAGGGTCACACAACTAGTGAGTGTCTGGTGCCAAATTTGAACTTAGGAAGATGAGTCTTCCTGACTCCAGGCCTGACGCTCTATCCACTGCACCACCAGGCTGCCAACGCCAGGAGGTAAAAGGGATGGCCACGTACTCCATTCAGACACAGACTGAAGATCCCCAAGTCATGCAAGACGGAGATGAATCAGTTGGAAATGAAATAAATTGTAGGATAATTCCATGCTCTCTCCCTGATGACTAGTCATCTCAAAGCTAGCTCCTACAACAGACCAGAACCTCCAGAACATCTTTAGAGTTAGCTTACTCTTGTAGGGGCAAAGAAAATCTCTATTTTGAACGTGTTGTTGGTCTTTCATTCTTGAAGAGGACCATGACATCAGGAAGGTGATGCCATGACTTGCAAGTGAACTGATTTAAGTCACCAGCCTCACTTTCTCCTTCAGAGTCATCCGACTCCAGTGGCAAGATCTAGATTAGGACAAATGAAGATGGCTGCCATCTTGAATGTAGTACGTGACTGGCTGTCCCAAATTGGGCTGTTACTTTGCCCCTCTTGAACTTTTATTCCACCAGTCTCTTTTTGCTTGATTATAAACATATTTCAAATTTGCTAAACACTCCTTTTTCTTAAAAAGACTTAGTTTTATAAGTACTTAAAAAACCACTCCTTTGATGTCATTAGTATAAGAAACTTCCATGGAGGACTTTCCTTCTACGAGTGAAGATTAGAATTTACTCTTTAATTTCTCATTTTAGAGAATGGGGGAAGAGGGAGACACAGAGATTAAATTACTTGTCCAGGGTTACACAGTCAGTTGGGATCAGTTATCTGATCCCAAGTCTTCCTGACTCCAAGGTCAGCTCTCCATCCAATCTGACACTCTACCTCTCTTTATAGGGACTACCAAATTTAAATCTCTCAAATGGTTGGGGAGTAATACTTTAAGATAAACAGGTGCACAAAATTTCTTTTGAATTTCAGTTGTACCTGACTCTTTGTGACCCCATTTGGGGTGTTGTTGGCAAAGATACTGGAGTAGTTTGCCATTTCCTTTTCCAGATCATTTTACAGATAAGGAACTGAGGCAAACAGGCTTAAATGACTTGCCCAGGGTCACACAGCTAGTGTCTGTCTGAGGTTGGATTTGACCTTAGGAAGATGAGTCTTCCTAACTCCAGGTCTGACATTCTAGCCACTGCCCAATACTAATGAGTTTGTAGGTGGCATTTTTATTTTGTCTTAAAAATATACATGACTAAACACTAGAAAGAGAAAGAGAGAGAGAGAGAAAGAGAAGAGAGAGAGAGAGAGAGAGAGAGAGAGAGAGAGAGAGAGAGAGAGAGAGAGAGAGAGACACAGAGAGAACTTACATTTATTAAGTGCTTACTAGGAGGTCAAACATGCTAAAGGCTGAGGACAGAGTTGTGTTTGGAAAAAAAAAGTAAGACCATCCCGACTTTCAAGGAGTTTGCCTTCTAATGAGAGCTAACAGGGACAGAGAAATAGAGAAGCTGGGAAAAGGTGAGAGCAGGAGGAGTCCGTGGCATGGCTGGTGATAGAAAAATAAAGCCTCTACAAAAGAGGCTTGAGCAAGATAAGGTCCAAAGGGATCTACCCAGGGGCCAAGTTGTAAATCTTCTCAGCGGTGGTGAGTGATGTCATTGCTTCTAAACAGCTGGCAATCCTGCCTTAGCTTCCTGTGGAAGAATGGGCTCCTGGCATCAGAAGACTTTCAAGGGTGGGGTTAATGAGACAGTGACGACATCCTATCTGGAAGCTAGTCACCCAATCTGACCTCTATTCCCACCACAAAGGGTTCAAATATACATTTCCCCTTTCTTTTTCTTGAAGCTACTGATAAGAAATGATTGCCAGGGAGTTGATTAGCCACAATAATGAAGAAATGAATTCAGAATGAATGAGCTGTGTCCTAACTGAACCACAAAATCTTTTAATGTATTAAATGTTAATGAGAACATGAACAGCACTTTTTGTTCATTCTCATTCAATCAAGACTGCCTTGGATCCGCTGAAGACATTTCTGGCTGCTTCGCCACTCTGCTGAGGAAGTACAAGTTAGGTTAACTCCCAGATAAGAAGGAAGTGTGGGCTCAGGTTCCTGCCAGCAAAGATCTTGGCTTTACAAGCAGCTTATGTGTTTCAAGCTTCCAGAGGAATGTTATTGGTTCACTGGGTACAAGAAAAAGGCCCAATCACGGATCCACAAATAAGCTAACTTTCTAGGAGATTTGTACTTGCAGATTTGACTGTATTTGTAGGTAGCTTCATTCATCTTTTAAACCAATCTGTATAACTATTTGTTTTTTAAAGGTGGTAACTGTGTCCATGTAAGTCAATTTCCCCTCATTCTTACCTTCTAAATACTGAAAACCATATACATATATACATATGTATGTACACATATATACATACACACATGTGTACTCGTGTGTGTGTGTACATGTTTATAGGCAGCTAAGCAGTACAGTGGATAGAGCACTGGGTGTGGAGTCAGGAAGACCTAGATTCAAATCTGGTCTCAGACATTTGCTAGCTGTGTGACCTTGGGCAGGTCACTTAAGCCTGTTTGCCTTAGTTTCCTCCTCTGTAAAATGAACTAGAGAAGGAAATGGCAAACTTCTCTAATATCTTGGCCAAGAAAACCCCAAATGGAGTCACAAAGAGTTGGACGTGACTGAAATGAATGAACAATGACATGCATGTATGTGTATGCATATATGTCCGCACATACATATATGTTTATGAGTGTAAATGTACACATGGGATATGTGTATACATACATACACACACATTTATGCTTCATCTTGGTGGTATTATTTACTACAAATGTCCATCACACCATTCTATCAATTGGTAATGACAGAAAAACCCCTTCTGCTTATCTACTAATTTGACAAAGTCTGTTAAAAAAGTTCCTTTCACTCTAGTTACCTCAGTGAAGTCTCTGCAGACTTTAAACAAAAATGATGCAGTAAAAAGAATGTTAATCATGAATCAGATACCCTGGCTTAGAATCTCAACTTAGTCATTTACTATTTGCGATCTTGGACAAGTTACTTCACCTTAGCCTCAGTTTCCCCATGTGTAAATCGGGGCTAATACTACTTTCAATGCCAACTTCACAGTATGATTAGGATCAGGTGAATGTTATAATTACAAAAAACTAAATGAAGAGGACATTGTTATTCTGCCTAATCGTATTAATAATAGCAAACTCTTTTCTCTTTTTTAATCCCTTAGGAAAGGAATTTGGTTCTAAGAAAGACTGAGCAAAGAAAATAAACAAGCCTTATGTTTACTTGAGTGTTACAACGCCCATGAGGAAATCAGCTCACATATCATATATCATGTAGGTAGTTACTTGAACAGGAGAGAAGGAATATCCTCATCCCCAAGTAATGAGGAAAAGTGATGCCAAGAGAAATACAAAACTACAAAGTAGACAGCCAGACAGGGTGCAGGCCCAAGTATAGTGACAACCTATTGTATACGATTCTAGCCTCCCCAAATAGGAACTCGTTGAGAAATTGCATGGTGCCATGGACAGGGTGCTAGACTAGGTGTTGAAAAGACCAGGGCTCAAATCCTGTTATACTAGCTGTGTGACTATGGGCAAGTCAATTAACCTACCTGAGCTTTACTGTGTTCCAGTGTTAATCAGAGAATTTAAGATCTTCCCCACCCATTAAGTGACTCCCCAGAATCTCATCTGGCACACAAACCTTCTTCCAAAAACTAAACCCCAAAGTAAAACCTCACCTCAGTCTTATACACTTTTCAGAGCCAGAGGGCATCACAGCCCTTGAGAACTGGTGCTTCATTAGAAAATTAACAAAAGATGTGGGCCTCCCGGGGAAGTGATGAGGGGAGGCCCACATTTTTTGCTAATTTTCTAATCCGTTATTCTATGATGTATATATTGCTTATGGTCTGGAGCTGGAAGCCCTGTCTGTTGGTTAATCTTTGTTTCCCTGTTTGTATTTTCTCTAAAGTACAGGGTGTTGACTTTTTTCCCTGAACTAAGTGAATAATATATATGTGCTTTATTAAAGTAGATTGTTGACCCCTCAAAAGTTGCCTTTCCTTTTAGAAAAGCAGATCTAAGAACCTGTACAGCAGGCCCTTCTGTGTATGTCGGGGTTCCTGCTGATACATGTGTTCACCTGTAAAATAAGAATAATAATAGAATTTACCTTGCAGTTCTATCTCAGTGAGAGCTGTGACTGTGTCCTGTGTATGTTTCTATCCTATCTCCCTCCACCCCCAACACTACCCTAGTCCTCACAATATCAAGTACAGTGATGAGCACAGAGCAGGTGATTGGACCAAATTCATCATCTCACCTCTGCGATTCTCTACGGCGACCCTGTAAGCAGTGGCATGACTGTGAAGTTTCCACTTGATGCACAAACTATTTGTCTGAATTCTGTCTGCTTCAAGATCTGTCACTCCCAAGAACACTAGAATGAAACGAAAATATTAGTATTTTCACTCTGTGGGAAATGTCTTCTTTTATAGTGTCCTGTTTGTATACAAAATGAATTTTTTTTTAGGGTTAGATTTAGGGTTCCAAACACAATGCTGGAATTAAATTCAAAATAAGATAATACCTGGAGTGCTTCTGGATTCCATACTGTATGGAACAGAAGAGTACTATGGTACAGTAATGAACAAACAGAATGCAAATATCAACAAAAGTATCAAAGAAAACCCTTATTCCATTGGAATTGCTGTCTCCATAGTTACCAATGATCTCTTAGTTGCCAAATCCAATGGCCTTTTTTCAATTCTCATTCTCCTTGACTTCTCTGCAGCCTTTGACACTTTGGATCAACCATTCCTCCCTGACACTCTCTATGTTTGGTGGCAATTATCCACCCAAAATCTTAACTGAAGGCCAAAAAGTCACACAAAAGTAAAATAAAAAGCATATTAACAAGTAAATTCTTTTAAATTAAATTTAAAGCATAAAAAAGCCGGCTAATGAAATTAGGTAATGAAATTAGTTTGGAGATTTAAGAATGGCATATCAGAAGTTTGGTCTGTTTTATTTAATGAATAGAGAATATAAAATTTTACTTCATTACAATGATGAATATTTAAATATACTTCATCAATTTTGAAGATATTAATTGATTTCTATGTATTCAGAGAGAAAGGAGGGAGATGGTTGGGAATTCATGACAATGACAAGTCCCAAATTTGTGGGGCAGCATAAGACTCCCTATTAGAGAAGACGGGCTTACGTGAATCAAATTCCCGAAACGTGAGATCCTTTGGTAAACACGCTTAGAGGCAGAACAAATCTCCCTATGGCACAATTTTGATGGGTTATTCCTGCCTGACAGCACACTTTGTCAAAGAATTTGGAAAAGTTTACCTCATTTGAAAAAATTAAAGCAAAACTTTTTTTCTACAAGCTTTTATCACATCCATCTGAGTTCCATGAAATGTCCATCTGCTCTATCAATGCCAAATACAAACTACTTCCCTGCCTTACAAGAGTATAACAAACACCAGATAGGTTCAACGAAGTTTTAGATGTTAACATCATTTCTTACAAAAGAACTAGATTGAGAAAAAGAAAAAGTCGTTTGGGAAATAATAACCAATGAACCAAAAAAGTCATGTCTGAAGTCTGAAACCAACAGGATGTGATACTTACAAGTCTTTACTTCGCTTGTCAAAGCATCACTGAAGCCGGAAGGATAAGAGGCATACACTTTCACATTGTATTCTGCTCCACTGACAAGATTTCGAATCAGAATGGTGTTAATATCATTCCCCACAAAAGTCTCTAATGCTTGGCCAGGAACTGAAAGCATAGCAAAAAATGAACTTTAGTAATTAAGGAATAGGCAAAAAAGGAAATCACTTGAAACTTACCCAAGGAGGCAGTGTTCCTTTCGAATACAACAAGATCAAGTAGTTATTTGAAAAAATGGTGCAAAGCAAATTGATGGTTAAAACATACTTACTACTAAGGGGTTTATAGACAATCCTGTAGCCCTTTGGTGGTGGAGATGGGGGTTCCCAAGTGATTCGCAATCTGTTATACCATTCATCTGAGACCTGCAAATTTCGGGGACCAGAGAGTGGCACTAAAATGGAGAAAAATGTTGGTAAAGTATCGCACTCATCTATTCTCCTTGTGTAGCTGTTTGACAGAAGTTAAACTGTTTCAGAAGGTAGGAAAGAGAAATGTCCCCAAAAGTGCCCCCTTTTTATAGGCCAGTACAAAAGAATAATAGTTTGTCATCCTAAGAGTCCAAGACACTCTTTTGAGAGAAGCTCCTATCAGTGATACCCAACCTTTAGTAGGTACCAAAAAGCAGCTCCTAAACAATCAATTCATCTTGGGGAGAGCCTTAGGGATTCTTAGTAATCTCGAAGAATTTTTAAGATATCTTTAATACTTTTGATAAGATATTAACAGTCATGTTCAAAGCCTTCATAGGGAGATGTTGCCAACCTATATACTCATCAAATTGAACAAAGACCCCCTCTCCCTCATATCCTCCTCCTATGTCTCAGCTGATAACAAGTCAAAGCTCATTGCAATAAACTCAAAATAACAGTTGATATTCTTTGTGTTGAAATTTGGTTGTGGTTAATACTTCTTGAAAAACATAGCCATCAATAGATGCTTGGGTATCTTTTTGTTCTATAAAGGGGTAGTGGATGGTCTGTTATTCCCTTTGTTTAGTAATAGAATTTGATCCAATTGAGTTCAGCAAACAGATATTGAGTATCAACACCATGTTGGGTGCTGAGTATATAATGACTAAAAGAAGCCCCACACTCCTTTGCCCTCAAGGATGTCTACTAACTTTGTCTTATACTACAAAGTAGAGTGTGATGGGGATGAAAGAGAGATTCAGAGAAAGTACTCTAAAAAAATGTAAGAAGACAATAGACTCATACTATCTATAATACAACAGAAATATTAGTAGTGATGCTTAGTCTCAAAATTGGGTCTGTTTGGCTTTTAAAAATAAATTGAATATAAGATAAGTGAGCTCAGACAAGAAGCAGGGGATACTGGTGAAGTCAGGGTAAGAGTGCTTCCTGGAAATACTCTGTGTTCTGTCCCCTACCTCAATATTGCTTGATTAAGGAACTGGAGAGGTTCAGCCAGAAGAACATGCTCACTGTCTTCAAATATTTAAAGAGCTGTTATGTGTAATGAGGAATAGATTTGTTATTCTTGGTCTGAGAGGGCAAAGCTAGTAATGATGGGTTGAAATTATAGAGTGGTAGACTTAGACTTGATGTAAAGAAAAATTTCCAAAGAATTTAAGGATGCCAAAGTAAAATGGGCTATTTTGAGAGACGGTGGATTCTCCCTCACTAGAGGTTTTCAGAAGGAAGTGGGATGACCACTTGTTGGGTATGTCATAGATGGTATCCACTTCAAGAGTAGGCTGACTACCATGATGTTATATAATTCTGGGATTCTGTCTTCTTTCCCTTTGTCCTCAGTCATAATAATATCTTGAAATTGTCAAAATGTTAAGTCAGGTCATGTAACTAAGGAAATGGAAATGACCTAAGTAAGACTCAGCACAACCAAATTCCATGGAACTAGAGACAAATCCATCTGTCTTGAAAATAAATCAGGCAGCAGTTCTAAAATGTAATATGCTCTTTAATGGGACATTATATTTTCTGTAATTCCATTTACATTTTCTTAGCCATTAATCAGCCATGGAAATTAGTAGAACAACTTGGGGACAGGGAGGAAAAAGAAATGACAGTACTGTTAAAACGCAAGAGCCACTGAAAGTTTTGTAAGCCAAGTAGAAGCTGAACAGCTGAATTTTCTCCTCTCCTCTCTTTTCTTTTCCTTTCCCTTCCTTCATTTTGTCTTCCTCCTCCCCCTTCCTTCTTTCCATACTCCTTCCCTCCCATCCTTCCATTCTCCCTTCCTCTCTTCCTTTTACTCTCCCATCCTCCCTTCCTTCTTTCTTATCCTCTCCCCTCCTTCCATTCATTTTTTCTTTTTTCTTTAAGTTTTACTGATTAATTTTGGTTTTATAACATAGTTATTTCCAGATTTAGCCTGTTTTCTCCCCCTTGCTCCTTGCCTCACTTTCTGCTGTTCCCAATGAGCTTTTCATTATAATTATCTGAAAAAGAAATCAAACAATATAACGACAACGTCCTGGAAGGAGATGCAACATTCCACACTGAGTCCAACACCTCCCCAGTGAATGGAGAGAGGCGCATAATCTCAGATCTTCTCTGTGGACCAGATTAGTCAACCACCATTAAACTACATTTGCCTCACTTGGAGTTCTTTTAATTTACATTACTGTAGTCACAAATTATGTTGTTTTCTTGGTTCCACTTATTTCATTCTTCATCAGTTCATATAAGTCTCCTCAAGTTTCTCTTAATCCCACATATCCACCACTCCTTATGGCACAGTAATCATTCCTTATATTCATAAGCCACTATTTCTTTCAATCATCCCCCAATGAATAAGCACTCATTTTGTTTCCACTTATTTGCTAACACAAAAGAGTGCTTGCTACTTCCTTAGTATATATGCCCAGGAGTAGGATCTCAGGGTTACAGATAAAATCAGCTGCCTCATAGAATTCTAAACTGCTTTTCAAAATGGATGGATCAATTTATAGCTCCACCAACAGTGTAGTAGTATGCCTTTCTTCCCACAACAGCTCTAACATTGGCTAGGGATATCTTTTGTTATCTTTGCCAATTTTGAGGAACTGAATTTTTAACTGATTCACCAAAGAAATCCACACATTGCCAGACTAAATGTATGGTGCCGAGTGGAGACCTCAGGTTCATACTACTATGTACTTAATGTTAACATCATATCAGAGATATCAGAATGTACCTTTTTCAGGAGTATAAAAAGCTTCTGAGAAATAATAAAAAAATTTTATTTATGAAAATAATAAATTCTCAATCAGATTGTTATCCAAGGATGGAAGATTTATACTCACAGGTTTTTCCAGGGGCTGACACGCTGACCCCTTCTCCATCAGAATAGATGGGAGTTACAGTGACTTTATATTCAGTATCTGAAAGCAGAGGCTTGAGAAGAAGTTGATTCTGTTTTCCTGGCACCATAACCTAGATTGAAAATCAATGCCCCACATTTATAAATCTCCTGGATTTTTCTTCCTAACATTTCAATATTAGCAGAACCTCTTAGACCCTTGTCACAATCAGAATTGAGGGCTGCATAGAGAAGAAAGAAAAGAAAAGGGGAAAGTATGAGATAGATTTTCTGTCTGCATTTCACCCTCCTGGGCACCTTTTGATTCCAACCATTAATACAGAAGGTTTAAATCTGGAACTCTGATGAGTTATACTGAATAATATTATTCTCTGTCCCAAACCTTTGGAAATCATCTAGATCTGAATGATTAATGTTCTGTATGAAAAGCAGGTGTTTGTGGCTCTTGGGGAGGTCAGTTCACATCAGCCTGCTGTCTTTGTGACTCAATATAAGTAGTCCCTTGAAAATTCAGTCTTTCATTATTTTCTTATCCCCTCAGCTATAACCCAATCCCAGGATTTGCTTATTTCAATCATAAATTGGCAGGTATTAGCTGAGAACTAGAGCACTACACACCCCGTGCAAATCTTCTGAGACAGCAACTACCAAAAGTAGAAGAAAGAAGAGGAAGAAGAAGAAGAAGAAGAAGAAATGTAAGTATACAGACTATCAAAAGCTGAAGTTTTTATATCTAAGGAGCTCCAAAAATAAAGCTGGTTAACGTGTTAGGTACTCAGAGAAGGAAAGTAAAAGCTGCACTTTCTACAAGCATCACTGTAAATAAGCTCTGATCTCCCAAATATTCTCTCAATGCTAATGCCACAATTTCTGTGGCAATCTTCCTGCATACCACCTGATCAGTCAAGGAAACAAATCATTTTTGGCAAAGATGCTGGGCTACCAAGCTTTCCTGGAAAGGGTTAAGGGAGTCAAAGGCCAGGGACAGCTGGAGTTGCTCCTTAAAGGAAGGGCCAGGGTAATAAGCCAGCAGGCGTAGCCATGGGGTTTGGCTCGGTTACTCTGCCTTTGGATGAGAGGAAACCAATAAATCACTAACTAAACCCTAGAAAGCCTTCAGTTGAACCCTGAAGTGAATGTATCTTGGATTCGGTTAAGCCTGCAAAACAATACATTGCTTTAAAAAAAAAAAAAAAAAGCACGCACACATATACACACATTTACATATATACACACACACACACACACACACACACACACACATAAAATAAAAGGAAGTCTAACTTGGGTAACTTTATATTGTTTTGGGAAGTTAACTATGCGCCCTTCTTTAGGAAGGCACAGGGAAAATGCCCATGGCTATGATTAGTTTGGGACTTGGAAGTAAAGTACTAGAGTCAAAAAGAAAACTTGGTCAAAGTCTTTAGGAAACTACAGTAAGGATGCTTAATTGCTTCATCCTGAGACCAATATGGCCTCAAGCATAGAAAATGGAAAGGTTTTGGTTTGGCCCAATTTACATTACTCATTTGATGTAGTTCCTTTCAAGAGGATTCCTTTCAACTTTCTCTCTGTGTTTCTGTCTCCATTTCTCTGTCTCTGTCTCTCTCTCTTCTAATATGGAAATTCTTTCCAATAAATTTTCAAAAAATCACCCATGCTGGTGTACATGAAATTAAGGTCGTTGCATGATCCATTATTTTATATCTCCAAAACTGAAAAATATTTCACCTTGGAACCTATCAAGATTCACACCTGGAAGCTATTATCCTTAGCACCTGGACTACTGAAAGATGGTCAAGGTGTTTTCTGCCTCATTTAGTTGTCACTTGCAATGAGTTGAAGAAGCATTTATTAGGTTTTATGACTCTCAAATTACTTTACCTCAACTACACACCCAAGAGTAACATTTAAATCTCCTCCATGAATGTTCCCCAAGTGTCTCTGATTGACAGTCTAGTCAGGTCAGTTGAGCAGCTAGGTGGTGCACTATACAGAATACTGGACCTGGAGTCAGAAAGGCTCATCTTCCTGAGTTCAAATCCAGCCTGACACTTATTGGCTGTGCACCTCTGGGTAAGTCACTTAACCCTGTTTGCCTCAGTTTCCTCATCTGTAAAATAGGAAGGAAATGGCAAACCACTCAAGTATCTTTGCCAAGATAATCCCAACCTGGATCACAAAGAGTCAGACACAACTGAACAACACTATCTATTGTTTCCAGATAGATCCCACAGGAAGATTCTTATTTTCAAATGGGAAATGAATTGAGCCCAAGTAGCATGATATTTTCTGAAAGAGAACTTCAGCATGAAGGAATTCTATTCCAAATCTTCTAATATTCAAAAACTTTTGTAAAAAATTATTTTTTATTGATTGACATGGGTAAAACACTGGACTCTGAGTCAGGAATATATGAGTTCAAATCAGGCCACACACTAACTAGACGACCAAGTCACATAACTATATTGTGCCTCAGTTTCTTTATCTACGAAATTATAGCTTTTGAGGTCACTTCTAATTCTAAATTATGATCCTATGAATTCTGCACTCAGGTCATCATTGTGAATTTTGATGAAGTTGTAGTGAAATCTGGAGCCCATGGAATTTTAATTCTAAATAAATATGAGGCTATAGTCCCATGCCAAAAGAAAAAAAAAATCTATGGTGGCTCTCATCCAAATCTCCATAGAGTTGAGTAATGCAATGCTGTTAAATATCATTCTGTTCAAGACTGAACAAGTTTCAACTCTCAGGCACCTCTGAGTGCTACTGGCTGCAAAGACGAAATCTGGCCCTTGGTCATCTCTTTCCTTGTACTCCATTGAGTTATTCAGTGTCCTCCCCAGCCATCTTATAAGCTCCCAGAGACCAAGAAAATACCTCTTTTGGGGGTCACCACTCAAAGCCCTGCCCAATTTTGCATATGGATTTCAAAGGGTTTATTTTAGAAACCTTTAGTAGTGACATCTAATATTTATGTATATGTGTTTTTAAGTACTTCATATTTGCAATTTCTCTTCCAAGAGTGGCACAGTGTAATTACCCTTCTTTTTACATGTGTGAAAATCTAGACTGTAGGAGACTGATGACGGCACAGACAAGTCACTCCTTTGCAAACTTCCAGGAGAACCCAAATACGAGTGGGCCAGGATAGCCAGTCACAGATGGGTTAGCACCTAGCACATTGCCTCTGGCATCTAGTAACTGACAAATAGATGCTTGCTGATTGATGAGGTGGTCATAAGAGGTAGTAGCCACAATGACAAAATCCCAGATGTAAGTGGAACTTGGAGTCTACATTTGAATTCCAAGCCCAGTTCTACTGCCTAATAGCCGCACATCAGAACTTTCCAGAAATAAATTGAGGATTCTGCTTTTATTTTCTTTTGCACTATTATTACGCTCTATCCTAAATAAAGGGGGAAAGGAAATAAGCATTTTTACAAAGCCTATCACACTGTGCTAAGCATTTTACAATCATTTTATCCTCACAATAGCCCTGGGAGGTAGGTGCTGTTATTATTGAGATTTTACAGTTGAGGGAACTAAAGCAAATAGATGTTATGTGACTTGTGCAGCGTCACACTAATAGTAAGTATCTAAGGTCAATGGGGGGGGGTGGGGGTGGGGAGTATCTATATGGCACACTGGATAGGGCCCTGGGCTTGGAATCAGGATGACTCATCTTCCTGAGTGAGTTCTAATCCTGTCTCAGACACTTACTAGCTGTGTGACCCTGAGTAAGTCACTTAACTCTGTTTGTCTCAGTTCTTCATCTGTAAAGAGAGCTGGAGAAAGAAAAGCAAACCCACTTCAGTGTCCTTGCCAAGAAAATCCCAAATGGTGTCATGAAGAGTCAGACACAACTGAAACAATTGCACAAGGATCATATATGAACCCTAGTCTTTCTCAAATTCAGGTTCAACGTTCAATCCACTACCCCACCTGGCTGCCTAAATGAGACCCCTTGCTATACAACTTTACAGGAGAGAATCTCTGTTCTAAGTGACATTTTGATGCACTTCATGAGCATCACCCAAAGATTCCAGCATATATCCAACTTGGATTTTTTATTCTTAATCTAAATATAAGCATGCCTCACTTTTTGTACCACATTTCTGGAATTTTTATATCTATTCCTGGAAAGTAAAGTGTAAAAAATATTAACAAATCACCTCCCATTTGAAATGCACAAGAAAGCTCCCTTACTGAAAGAAATCCATTATAAAGGAATCTTTTCAAAAGCTAAGAATATTCCTGCAAAGAAGAGTTGGTCTTTTGGTTGGGTGTGTAAATCTGGATTTCCTTATGAAGGAGTTTGTTTGTTTAAAGTGATACACATCTATAGCTAATAATGTATCTTCCCTAAAGTCATTCAAAAACAAATGACTGAATTTTCCTTTCTTCTTAATAGACACTTTCTCCAAGCTTCCCAGGAGAATTAGTTAAGAATCCCAGTAAGGGGTTCATTAGAATGGGAGAGAAAAGCAGTAAAACTTTTTTAAAGGACTCCTTTGCAAGTGTAAAATTATAGAGTATGCATACATACATATAAATACATATCTGTATATGTATATACATAGCAAGTACATATGTTTATATATAGTATAGAAAATACAGAATGATGATCACAAAAATATGTTATTTTATAAAAATTTTAGTTTTCATTTCCTATTATAATTTATAAGTTGTAGTGAATTTATTACAGGGATAAACATGTTAGCTAACCAATTCAATATGTTTGAAGTTTCCATGGACTTTCCTTCCAAGAGAATTTAAGAAGAGAAATTTAAGAAATTCTGAAGTGTCATTGAGCAAGGCTGACTTTACCAAACTATTTTCTGCTAATCTCAACATGTTGCAGGTGGACATTCTGAAAGAAACTACTTGAATGAATGGGATTCATTGTCTTCTTATCTTGATGATGAGATAACAAATGCCATTTTCTACCCAAGCTTCTGCAAATTAAAGGGAATGGAGGGAGATCACTTGGCAGGAAACAATAACATAATTCCTGATGGAAAACAATTCTGTGGACATTCTCTATGGAATTTCTTGAGAGGGGAAACAAAGAAGATGGAAAAATTGAAGATTGGAAAGGCTAAAGGAAAAAATTCAAGTTCTATGGAGAAAAAAATATCTTAGTGCAATAAAAGTTATGTAAATGACTGGAAATCCTGCTGAATTCCACTAAGTTTAAAAGCATAATAAGATTTGGTAAAATGCTAAAAAAAAAAAAAAAAAGAGCCAGGAAGACTATGACCCTTTATCTTAGAATTCTTGTGCCCAGTGTGGCCCTGTAATAAAAAGGAAACATATGTGTACCTTATTTTAAGAAAACTCAGTATTTTTTGGTCCAGTTTCTGTGAGTCAGAGTGGTGTAGTGGATCTGACCTTGGTAAATACTTGGCTTTGGCATCAGGAAGGTCTGATGGTCCAGGTCCACCTCCAACACTAGCTATGTGGTTCTGGGAAAGTCACCTAACTTCTTCGTGTTCCCAGAAAACTCTAAGACTTTAAATTGCAGATGAATGGCTAATATGAATCCATGCACTAAATATCCCCAAGGAAATCAGTCTTTGGACCCCAAAACTTAATTCTAGTAACTACAAATTTATCAAACATATACATTAGAGGGCACTTCCTGATATTAATGAAATGACTGTACATTTTACAACTGAATACCTTTAAACAACGACCTCTCCTAAAGAATTAAAGTCTTTGTTACAAATGATTGGGTAGAGGGAAAAGAGTTCAGGAAAGACAAAGTTGAAAATTAATTGGAAACCTAGAAACTTACAATTATAACAAGCATTTATTAATTACTTACTATGTGCCAGTTGCTAGGAATGCAAGTTTAAAGAATAATTAATATGTGAGAGAAAATATGAGAAGAAAATGGAATTTTATGGCTTCCTTTCAAGACCATATCTATCTACTGAATACACCAGAATGGGTCTCTATGGTTTCCCCTTTTCCAAGAACTTTGGTGGAGGAGAAAAATAAGTAAGTTTAAAATATAATTACCATTACTTTGTTATACATTTGTCCTTATATTACTTTAGCATGCAAGCCATTATTAACTAAGCTGGAAGAAGCAGGGCAAGATGATGAAAACAGCCTTGGAGCAAAGTGAGAAACTGGGGCCTATAAAATGCTTACAACCATCAAGGAAACTAGCAGTGAAGTCGTTATTAACAGAGGATATTACTCTCCAAGGATGTGTCTCCTTTGTTAGAGCTGTGTTAGTTAGAAAACTCTAGAGAGTTTCTAGGAAGCTTAAAATCATACAGACCGTTCCTATCACTTCTTCAGCATGGTCCCCTTTAGCAAATAGGTAGGTCACCCTGAACTGCTCCACTCTGTTGTCTGAAATGTCCCATTTTACCCGCAGGCTAGAAGTAGTTTCATCATCTACAACCAGGTTTCTGATTCCTGTCTGGAAAACTAAAACAAACATAATTGAGAGTTAAAGAACTCTTAATGGATGCCTCCAAAGAGGTGCCCAGTCCTTAGAAGAGATGAATTTTAGTAACTGCAACTTCACCCCAACAAACATGAAGGAGGAAAAGTAATACAACTCCGGATCCTCTGTAATTATCCTGCTTGTGACTTGGAGGGGAACATGAAACAATTTTAAGGGAAAAAAATTGAAAGTAGTTTCATCTTCAAGGTAAACCCAAGAACATTTAGATTCTGTCATTTCTGAGTAAGTACTAAAGATATTAGCCCAATAAACTCTCTCCATCCTTTCCACTCTAAGAGAATTAATTTTTGGATAATAGAAATGAATGTATAGAAGGATTTCCCCTGAGAGAATGTAAGCTCCTCATGAACAGAGCCTATGTCACTTTTGACTTTATAACTTCCATCTAGCACAGTGCCTACCATTTCTTCACAACAGGCATTCAGATGTTTGTGGATTGCTTTGAATTCGAAGAGGACTGATGACATCATGGGTGACGTCTTGATGTGTACATGAATTGGATTTAAGTGTCATCAGCCTCACTCCCTCTTCCTGAGTCATCAAAGTCCAGTGGCAGGACAAAAGTCAGGATGATTAGTGATGATCCAGGATGCAGTGGATGAGCTTGGCATCTTCCAAATGCCTGACCAAGTTCTAAGAGTTCCATAGTGTCTGCTTCAACTGCCTTCTTGGCTATTGGAAAAAATTGTTCTCATCTCTCCATTCTGCTGAGGAAAGTCTTCAACTGCTTGGGGTAGACATCCCTCTTATTCACAGTTACTCTCTCCATTACCCTCAACCTGGTTTAGCCTGTCTGTCAAGATGGTTTACTAGGGCGTGTCTGCTGCTTGAGCTACAGTTTCTTAGAGCTACAGGTGAGATTTAAATGCCAGGTAGACACCAAAGGAGAATGAGTAGCCCTGAAAGGGGTTTAGCAAGCCCTCACCCCATGGGTGCTAGTCCTCCCAAGTACATCACACCACCACTCCATTTGCTACATGGAAGATCAGGTTTCAATCTGCCTTTGTATGTGTGTGGGTGTGTAATTCTAATGTACATCCCAACTCTAACTCTTCACCTTTCTTATACTTATTTTAATGCCAGCTGATCTTAATGAAGTATTACCCTGTCACCTTCTATCAAGGTTGCATACCTCTCTGCTCCTGTGTTCTGCTTTCTTATACCCATATATTTATCCATCCCTTCTAACAATTTTCCTATTCCCCTTCCCGTTGATGCCAAATTTCTCAAGTGAGGGCTCCAATCCACTGCCTCCATTTCCTCATTGCTCCTCCCCGCTTATAATCTGATTTTCATCACAAGGTCACCAACCATTTCCTTTTGGTCAAATCCAGAAGTCTTAGACTTTATCTTCCTTGACTTTTCTCCAAAGTGATAATGTTATCCATATGCTCTTTCTTGATACTCTTTTCTTTCTCCATTTCCATGACACTGTGATATTCTCCTTTTCCTCCCACTTATGGGACTTTCATGTCCTATATGCACACACATGTGCGTTCTATAGAGTTCCTTTTCTTTCTTCCTTGTAGGGACTTTGTCTTGTGCTTCTTTTGTATCATTCCCAGTAGCTAACATAGCACTACCCACAGAGGAACTGGCAATTTTCCCAAGGGTTTTGAGATTAGAAAATATCTTTCATTCATATAGCACTTTTTACTTTTTAAAATGATTATTGCAACTCATCATCTTCTTTCTATAAAATAGATTAGATTAGTGATATAGTGTATAGAGCACCAAGCCTGGAGTCAGGAAGACCTAAGTTCAAATCTAGCCTCAGAGGGTTCACTTAATGTATTTGCCTCAATGTCCTTATCTAAAAAATTGGGATAATAATAGCACCTACCTCCCTGGTTATTGTGAAAATCCATTAAAATAATAACTGTAAAGCACTTAGCACAGTGCCTGGTACACTGTAAGTGCTATACAAAAATTAGCTGTTATTATTTTCATTTTACTGATGAGGAATCTGAGGCACATAGGTTAATATCTAATATCATAAAGCTAGTCGATGGTACATAATTGGACTAAAACACTGGACTCCTCATTTCCAGAATGGTTCCCTTTCCACCAGACCACAATGGTATCTAAATGAAAATGGGTCATCTTTTCCATTCAAGGAAACACCATTCAAGGAATATTCAGATGATGAAAGGTCACAGAGAGAAAGAAGGCATCAAGAAGGAGGCAGCTAAGTCTCTTAAAGAATGATGCTCTCATAGGCATTATAGTACAATATGAGAAAATGTCATAACAGCTAGAGAAAAGTAACCAGAAAAGAAAGAGTGGAACAGAAGAGAAACATCCAACGTGAGGGAGTCAAGAGATTGCTTTCGAGGTGTAGATGGGAAACAATCTACTTTTCCTAATTTAAAAAAAAGTCACTAAATATGGCATAGCTTCTGCTTTAATCAAATTATTGGTGGAGGGGATGGGGAGAGGCGGCATTTATTTATCCTTACCTGAAGTTATTGGATCAGTAGGCAATACAGTCGTGACAGTGGGTACCGTTGAAGGAGCATCAACTAAAAACAGAAATCACTTGTTAGAATTTTTCAAAATGGAAAACTATTGTTTTGAAATGGTATTAGCCCACTAAAATAGGTTACCTTCTCACTACCTCAACATAATCTACAGCCTCCAGTGGCTCCCTATTACCTTGGGATGGAATATTAAGTACTCTCTGTTTAGCATGTAAAGCTCTTCACGTCGTGCTTCCTTTCTATCATGTTACTTTTATCCATGCCTGTTTCCTGTTCTTCATACATGATGTTCCATTTCCCACTCCATGCCTTTGCACTGCCTGTTCCCCCTGCCTGGAATGCTCTCTCTTCCTCTTGGCTGCCTCTTGGAAACTGGTTTCCTTCAAGATTAAGCTCAAGCAGTCACCTTCTGAGGGAGACTTTTCCTGTCTCTGCCCTCTTCATACACACACCCCTTCTCTTCTAAAGTTATCTTGTATAGCATCTATTTTGTTTGTACCTTATATATACTTATTTATGCACACACTGTCTCCTCCATCCCAAGGTAAGCGCCTTGAGGGCAGGGACCTTGCACTTTTTTTTTGTACTCCCAATTCTTAGAAGAGTGCTTACTAATTGAAAAGCAAACTGAAAGTGCTTGTGGACTGATTTTTAAGGCTGTCTCTGAAAGGTGCAGAGAAGATAGAGAGTAGTAGGAAGAGACTAATGATGTAGGCTCTCTGGTCCAATAAGGCTTACTGGGGAGGTGGACCTCAAGCTGCAGTCCTTGGTAATCCAGGACTTGAAGAAGTTCAACCAGGAGGAGAAAGGTTGTGTCCCTAACTCCAGACCTTCTGTATTTGACAGGCATCAATCACACTCTTGACACCCCGGACAGCTCTTTAGCCTCCACTGAGTATGGTGGGCCTCAAGCAGTGCATAGGGCAGACCCTGGGCTTCCAACATCCCTCTCAGTTCCTTTCATCCCGGCAGTGCCTTGGGCAGCCCACATACAATGTCTCAGATACCTCCCCTGCTCCTTGAAGTCTGCCTAAAAACCTTTTCTTCTATACTTTTGAAGGGACCTGTGCGCTACTGCCCTGGGGAGCAGGCTTTGGTCTTACATAGACCCAAGTTTATTTTAAAGGTAGGTAGTTGATGAGTGGCAGGGAAGTATAGGGATTATGCCCTACCAGAATGGACTTTGAACTGTTGGAGGTGGTCCAGGGCCAGAGGAAACTCAGCCAAGAAAAGATAAGCTGAGCATCCCTGGTGCTAGGGCTCCTGAATTAACAGGCATCAATCACATTCTAGCTTG